>PVIJ01010080.1:0-11509 GCA_004024925.1 Scalopus aquaticus | reverse complement strand
ATTGACCTATATTACAGTTATGTTTGTATCTTTCTTATGAAACACCTTAAATAAGCAACACTTTTCAAATAGATACATTAGGTCACATGCATTCCAGTGCCACTGGCCTGAAGTATGTACCAGAGAGCAGCTATCAAGGGATCAGTGATACCTAGAGAAATAGAACAGGTGTTCTTCAGCAGTTGGGACTGGGCCCAGTATTGTTTAACTTCTTTGCCAATGACCTGGGTGAGATGGAATGGAAAGCATGCTTTGTACATGTGTGGCTGATAAACAACTAGGTGGGGATAGTAGTGTTCTGTAACAGAAGGCTATAATTCAATTTGATCTCGGCAAATTGTAGCTCCCATAATTCAGCAAAACACATTGACTAGATAACATGGGTAGAGAGAAGTTCATGAGAAAGAAAAAACAATAAAGAAAGCTGAAAATATTCTATGTTCTTTAGCAGTTTGCCAACACTGGGAAGTTCCAGAGGGTGGGTGATGTCTGCTGTGCACAGTCAATGTGCTGGTTCATTACAGTTGTCCCTATTTAGCGACTGAGGAAGTGACTGAGTTGAATGAAGGAAAGTTGGACAAGGTGTAGGTGACTTGACAGAGGCATGTTGCCTCCCAAGGTTAGTCTGGGAGGAGCAGAAACTGGGCTATCACTCTTGGGAATGGTTATACAACTGAATAACACTAAACAGAGGGTAAGCCTCTATGGAAAATAAATAACAAAGGTAAGCAAAAACAAATGAATCAATCATTTAAATTCATGTAAAGTAAATGCCAATATAGATAAAAAGTGAATTATATACACAATACAGAACTAAATGTAAGTAAGGTAGAAAAAGCTATAGATGGGCGTTGACATGTAAGAGAATCAAGTCTCTTGTTTGAAAATGGTAGAGGCAAAAGTACGCTGTGAGATAATGTTTATATTAAATTACCATTCTATTTCCTTTGAAAGCTAAGCAAGGGAGTAAATGAATATATACATATTACATAAATGTGTGTAGGGTGGGATTATCTTCAATACTTTTTATATTGGCCTATAATTTACATATCATAAAATGTAAAGCCTTTCTTAGTCTTTTGTTAGACTAAATAAAACACTTCTTGGCCTATGACTGAAGTAACAGAAAACACCAAAAATAAATAAATAGGATTTGGTTAGCTGGGAGAGCAGAATAGCCTTGACATAGAACATAGAGAATTTCCAGAGTAGAACAAAGGCTTTTCTTTTTGATTTTTCTTGGCCTTCTGATGGAAAAGAGTTCAACTGCACTTTCATCAAAGCAGTGCCATGATTCTGGAGTGGATTTTCTAATGTAAGGATAAGTAATGAAATTCCCCCCAATAAAAAGACTTTTGAAATTAAGATAAATCCTATGATTTTAGACCTTAGTGTGTTTATTGTTTGATTTTGGCATTTGCCAGTTCTGTTTGCATTATGTTGAAGTGTATAAATTCATAGGAACAATCTATTGGTCAGGTGACACTAAGCAATGCAATGCTAATAAACATTAGGGAGATAACTAAGCTGATTAGCAATTTCAAGTAAATTAGATGCAAGCAAATATTTTGATAGTTTTCTACCAGTCAGTGTGACTGGTGTCCTGTCATTTCTGATGGTGGTGACACTACCTTTCTGCTTTGGTAAGACCTTTTACTTAGTTGTATGATAATCATCTGAGTACCCACTTATTTCCTATTTTCTGTAAAAGGGGAAAGTGGACTTCACAGATGGTGTCAACTGTTTTCAGGTCCCCTGCTGACAGGTGTGGATGGCCCAATGGACTCAGTGATCTGCAATCTGATGATCCACCTTTATGGAGTTACTCAGAGTTGGGGGAGCTGATGTCTCAAGGGAAAGGAGTGCTTATTCGAGGGGAGAGGGCCTCCAACCAGAAGGATCATGTAATTCTTCATGTGTTGTTCACTGAAGGTGATCAGAACCAGATTTCTTTTTTATCTGTTTCACAAGTAAAAATGATTCTTAAAGTTTCTATTTATTTAGATGAAAATACAAAAAGGTGGCAATTCTTATTAGAATGACAAATGAACCTTCCAGAAGTTGCATGTCCCTTATTATATCTACAAACATCAACCTTCACTTCCTCCATTTCTTTATTGATCCCTGCACCTCCTGAGTTAAAAGAATACAAAGTATCCACCTGGCCAAAATGGACCAAATTCCCTTTCCAGTACAGCAGCAAAACTAGTTAAAGTGCAAAAATTAATAAAAATAAAAACCTTTTTCCTACCCCCAATAAAAGCAGATAAAATTAGAAATAAAAGGGGGTTTGGGTGGCACAGATTTAGGATGTAGGCTACTTCCCTTTTTTGCTCCAAAATAATCAAAATGATGGAACATGATGATCTTTGGAGTCTGGTGTAGACCTTCATCCACAGTTAAAGGACTGATTAATGCTGATCAATTATGCTATTTGGGCATTTCTAAAAAAGATTAGATTATTGCTTTTCAGGGTTAAATTTGCACTTTGATACATCTTTAATATCTAATATAACTTCTAAACAACTTTTTTTTAAAGATTTATTTATTTATGCATACAAACTGGGGTACAGGCCAGAGGCGTGGAGTGGCAAGAGGGTTCACCAAAGACAGAGTGGGGAGCAGAACAGGCAGATCGCGGAAATACACCGCTGAGGGGAGCAGCGGGCAAGGCAGGAGAGGTCTGCTTCACCATGTGGGAATCTCCCCGGCTGGGTGTCCAATTCACGTCGCCGCTGCCAACAGCTCCACAGCGCAGCTCTTAACCGCTGCAGGAAGGCCCTAACTTCTAAACAACTTTTAACAAGCAGCTGCAGATTGGAATGGTTATATTATTTTGGCCTTAAAAATAAATTTCCATTAGAGAATTTGCAAATGCCACTAGAATCCAATCTGAAATAATTTGTTAGCAATGAAATATAATCACTGCATAGGTGTTTTGGCCATTTAGTAGACTTTTCCATATGGATTTTTTTCATTGAATTATTTTAATGATATATCTATTATCTCTAATAATGGTCCTACTTGTGTAACTTTATATACATATATGCATATATATTTACACATACATAAAACATAAAACAGAGAGAGTTAAAGAAGTTCAACAAAATGTTACTTACTTCAACAAAAGTGCTTACTTCTGATGGTGGAATTTGTGACTATTTTAAAATTATAAAAATTACTGCTTGCAAAGTTGAAAAGTTTTTTACAAAATTAAAAAATTACTTAAAAAATACTTGAAACTATCAAATAAGTTTCACCCTTCCTCACTTCTCTGTGATGAAACTAAAGTGGTGAGTATATTATTGAGACATTTTGAAGTGTTCAAATCGGGCCTCCCTGGTGGTGCAGTGGTTAAGAGCTGCGCTGTGGAGCTGTTGGCAGCGGCAACGTGAATTTGACACCCAGCCAGGGAGATTCCCACATGGCGCGGCAGACCTCTCCTGCCTCGTTTGCTGCTCCCCTCAGTGATATATTTCCGTCGATCTGCTTATTCTGCTCCTCACTCTGTCTCTGGTGGGCCCTCTAGCCGCCCCACTCCTCTGGCTTGTACCCCCGCTTGTATGCATAAATAAATAAATCTTTAAAAAAATAAAATAAAGTATTCAAATTGAGGAAACGTGCAATTTATTCATTCATGCATCCTTCCATTATTCAGACGTTTATTTGTTTGTTCACTTATATAGTATGGCTACTTTAGGTCAAAGACTGGATGACCATCATAATTGGAGAAATCAAGTCTAAAAGTCTAAATAAAGACTTCATGAAAATAAATGTACTATTTGTACTTCTCTAAGTGAATTATAACACATCCTCAAATAACATTGTTTCTTTATCCTAGTCAATGAGAAAGAACCCTGACTGAATTAAACTTGAGGACATTATTTTTTATTTCATCATTTTGCATAAAGTTTTCTGTTCAATTAAAATTGATAACTGAAAAAAAATTATTTTTACTTTGAAAGCAAAAGATAAAAATAATTAAAAAATATATGAGTCAATCCATCTTGTTTTCCCATCTTTTGTTTTTAGCCCTCACAGATTGGTGGGGAAATTTTCCCACTTTAGACCTCAGTCGTTCTTGATTTGGGCAATAATTTCCCCATTACATATGTTAGAATTGTTACCAATGAAGTGGTATGATTGTATACGCTTTTCACAGAGTATGGTCGGGAAATATGCATCTTGGGTGCCATGTAACTATAAAAGGAAACTCTTATGAAATTTTAAATTCGGTTTTTAGATTTGTGTTTGTGAATAGGCACAACTATAAATTATCTCTTCCTTTGGTTGAAGGGAACTTGTGAAGATAGTAGGACATAGGATCTCCTGCTTCTCGGTCTAAAATATAGTATTAAATTCCATTCTTCTTACTGATGTGTAATTTAAGCACATTTCCAAAGAAAAGAGGAATAGATTTGATTGAGTGGAAATAGTTATTAATTAGCAATTGCTTTACATGGATCCTAATAAAGGAAAAACATTCATGGCCATGCTTTATAATCTGAGCAGCAATTTGTATGATCCTAAGTGTATTCACTGAAACTCCATCAGGCTAGCAGCCTGCAAGTCAGAAATTCATGTTGAGCCTTGCAGAATAACGAACACTTGAATAGCCTAAGTGTCTCTTTCTGAATCTGATGTTCCCATGACACACAATACAGTCTGTCCAGTGGCTGGGCTGCTCACTTTTCAGGTCTGAGCTATGATAGCACCTTCCAAATAAGGAAAAGGAGAGCTGTGTATGCATTGTGAATGCAAGTATTGAATTTCAATCCTTGAGGAAGAAAGTATAGGATCCCTCGTGTCAAGTTAGCCTTGGCATCCTGGTGCTTCCGGAAATTTCAGGGACCTATGTAGGGACCTAATTCCTTGCTCCATGAATGGATCTTTCCCTAGGATGGAACAGCCCCACATGTGGGTTACACTCATGTACTGTATAGTAAATTATTTTCTTTTTGTGTGTGTTTCAATCTCTATATACATCCTATTATACACACTAGTAATACTGATTTAAAGCAAACTGTTACATGAATGATCTGGGCTGCAATCTTGTAAATTGTGAGAAGGTAAATAGACCTAATAGATAGACTTTTTGTTTGCTGGCTAAAGCACTGAATTTGAAATTAGACTTCTCTTGGTCTGACACACAACTTGTAATGATAAAGGATAGAAATTAGGGCACATCACATGCAATTTAAAACATAAGTTATGATACCAGTTGTCCTTATGCAAATCTTAGCTCTATTGTGTATGAATGCTCAAGTTTTAGATTAATTTCAACATTGATCTCGAGTTGAAAGTAAACTCAAGATTTATAATGTCTAAATCATGCCCTATATGCTAAAATGTTACATATTTAATAGCTTCAGTACAAAAAAGGTAAATTATTGAAGTAGGAAGTTCATAAGTTTGCTGCTTGAAAATGAAAGTTGCTAAAGGGAGAAGATCTACCCAGGGCAAACCTGTTTCCTGGCAAAACTTTCCTAGGGTTGTTTTAATGATTTGGTTGACACGCTCTACTTTCCCTGAACTTTGTGGCCGGTAGGCAGTGTGAAGATTCCACTTAATATGAGGTAAGCGAGTCAGTTGAGTGGTGATTTCAGCAGTAAAGGCTGGATCATTATCACTGCCAATAGTCGGGGGGACCCCATATCTGGGAATTATTTCTCTCACAAGAGCTTTAGTGATTTCTCGGGCCTTCTCCGTCCTGGTGGGGAATACCTCTACCCACCCAGAGTAAGTGCAGATCAAAACAAGTAAATATTTATAGCCTCTGCAAGATTTGATTTCTGTGAAGTCCACTTCCAAGTCCTCAAAAGGGGAGGAGCCTGTGTGCTGTATTCCTGGTGGGGGCCTAGGCGGCTGGGCAGGGTTATGTTGTGCAAAAGTCTGGCACCTAGAGGCGATCGCGGCACAGAGAGATGATAACTGGGAGATCTAGAAATAACGATTTACTAGAGTCTCTAGTGCTGTTTTTCTCAAATGAGTTGCCTCATGGTACTGCTGCACTAAGTGATATGCTGCCTTAGAGGGAACAAAAGCTCCTCCGTCTGGCAGGAGCCACCACCCCGCGGGTGTTTTAGTTCCTCCCTCATCTTTGATCCAGGCTGTCTCCTCTGGGGAGTACCATTCCTGTGGAGGACTAGCAGGGGATGCGGTGATGAGGGGGAGAATTTCTCCTGGAGGGTCCCTGTCCTGGCTTGCTGCCCATTTGGCTTCTGTGTCAGCCAGCTGATTCCCTTTGGTGACTTTATCAGTTCCTTTTTGATGTTCCCGGCAGTGAATAACAGCCACCTTGGCTGGACACCAGACTGCTTCTAGCAACTAGAGGATTTCAGACTTATTCTTTATCTCTTTCCCCCCTGCATCTAAAAGGCCTCTTTACAGATGGCCCCGTGAATGTGGATGGTGGCAAATGCATAGCGAGAATCTGTGTAGATGTTAACTGATAGATCCTTTGCCAGTTGAAGGGTGCGTTCAAGGGCCCAGAGCTCAGCCCGCTGAGCTGACGAAGTCCAGGGAGTGGTCCTGATTCAACAAGCTGGTCAGTAGTGGTGACCGCATACCCTGCATAACGTAGTCCCTCCTTGACAAAGCTGCTCCCGTCTGTAAATAGTTCAAGATCTGGGCGGGGCAGTGGCTGGACTGAGAGGTCCGGGTGGCTGGAGAAAACCTCATCCAAGAGGTCCTCACAGTCATGGTCAGGAGGGCCCTCCTCTGACAGGAGGAAAGTGGCCGGGTTTAATGCCTGCACTGGCTCAAAAGTTATCCCGGAGTTTTCACATAACAGGTCTTGGTAATGGGCCATCCTGGCATTGGAGAGCCACTGTGGCCTTTGTTGTTTAACAGAGTAATGATGGAATGTGGGGCCTTAACATGTAGGGTCTGGCCCAAAGTCAGTTTGTCTGCTTCCTGGATGAGGATGGCAGCGGCCGCTAGAGCATGGAGGCACAGGGGCCATCCGGCAGACACAGGGTCTAGTTGTTTGGAGAGGTATGCAATAGGCCTCTGCCACGGGCCCACAGTTTGGGTCAGAACTCCCAGAGCCAATCGGTGTTTCTCACACACAAACAGGTTAAAGTATCTAGTAACATCTGGCAGCCCAAGCACTGGGGCTGATATGAGTGCCTCTTGAGGCGGCGAAAGGCGTGGTCTTGGGAATCTTCCCAGACCAGGGGCTGATTTTCAGGTCCAGTTAAAACTTCATAGAGTGGCCGGGCAATTTCTGAAAACCCTGAAATCCAAATCCGGCAGTATCCTGCTGCCCCAAGGAACTCCCGCACCTTACGCTTTGTGTCGGGCCTGGGAATTGAACAAATGGCCTGTTTTCGCTCTGGCCCCAGTGCTCGGCGGCCTTTGGAAATGTGGAAACCCAAGTACTTTACTTGTTCCTGCATATCTGAGCCTTTTTCCAGGATACCTTATAGCCTGATGTTTCTAAGAGTTGGAGGAGCTTGAGGGTACCAGTCCAGCAGGCCACTTGGGTCTCACTAGCTAGGAAGAGGTCATCAACATACTGGAGGAGCGTGCACCGGAGTTCCTCAACAGGGAAAGCAGCAAGGTCTGCAGCAAGAGCTTCCCCGAACAAAGTTGGAGAGTTTTTTAAACCCCTGAGGCAGCCTAGTCCAAGTTAACTGAGTCTTTCAGAGGTGTTGGAGACTGAGCGTTGTGGTGGCCACATACAACAAGGACCTGACTCTCTCCCTGTCCTAAACTACAAGTACGGACCCAAGTAGGTCGGATCTGAGCTATTGTCAACCATGAGTCAATATAAGAGAATTGAATAGGGTACCCTGGGGAGCCTGTCACAACCTTCCACACTGCCTGGACTGTAGGGATATCAAGAGTTCCCTCTGGAGGCCATTCTACCTGGAAACTAAGCCTTTCTATCTGGCACAGGGTCTTAAGTTTCTTAGGGGTCAAGGCAACCCCATAGTCTTCGCAGAACCCCTTTTTTAAAAACTTTTGATCATGCAGTCAAGGACTGTAGGCTTACTTTTAGTACCTCCCATTGTGTTCGGTGTTGCAACAAAAGGGAGGGGGAACAATCAGGTTATTGTCTGGCTGCGTACCTCTCGGGAACTTTCACACACGTCTTGGCATTTGGCAAGCCCGTATAAACCCCGGGCCGGCACTGTAAAGGTTGCCTATAAGCCATATGATGTCGTTACGGAACCACAGAACAAGACCACTCAGATCCCGTTAACCGAAGTCGTGGGACCATTACACATACACTCACGCACACAGAGGCTGTGCATTCACCAGACGATACTACCGAGCCCCACGAGGGGGCGTGAGAGGGGATCAGGCTCTCCTTCCGTCTGTTGGGACGGGCTAAACTAAGTACAAAGGGCCCCGGGGCCTTACCTTATCCAGAAGTCCGATGGGGTCTGTCTGTCCACCTCTCTCTACGAGTCCGGGTAAGGTATGAAGGGAAGTGTCCCAGCTCTGCTCCCATCATGAAGGAGGACCCGTCAAGGTACGTACGGGTGGCGCCGCCTCTTTCACTCAAGGGAGGATTTCTGGGCACGGCCCTGACACCAAACCGGTGGCCAAAGGGGCCAGCGCGGCTGCTTCCCGGTCAGGGAACCAAAATGTTACGGCAACTTTCCCAGAGAAATCAGGCAGCACTCAGAGAGGCAGAGAGAGAGAGATTTAATTGTCATACCGGCAGGCCCAGTGGGATAACTCCCAAAAATCTGAGCCCCGAATTACAGGAATTGCAGGTTTTTATACAATTTGCATAAGGAAACTTACCTACCCCATCCATCATAAACTTTATTGTTTAGGAAGGGGGTCAAGGTAACCATAGCTACTATTGTGGACAAGCAGTACAGAACAGAGACTTCCCCAGCAGCTTTCCGCCCCAACAAGCAGCAGTATCCAGGCAGTGAACTTAGCAACTTTAGCAACTTTCATTTCCAAGCAGCAAACTTATGAACTTGCTACTTCATTATCTTCCCCAAGTTCATACAGCTAGCTAGTATCAGACTCAGCCAAGAATCATGGATAGTATACAGGGTGTTCATCTTTGAAGTGTTCCTAACAATCTTCAAGTTAAGCCATGATAGTTCAGCAGGCAAAATCAATGTATCACAGATGAATTTGCCTGTCTACAGAAATTCCCCCAAAGAATGAACAAGGTTGAATGTCCAAGAATCTGGGCCCATTCACATATGAGCAGAATTAACAGAAGCAGCATGCACATACTTCAGAGAACCTAGAACAGGGTCAGACCTGGTCAGATTTCTTCAACTTGTGTGCCCCAACACTCCTAGGAAAAATTGTGACCTCTGGCCAAGTCAATTCCATGACCTTTGCCCTCAGGCTGATTAATTATCTCTGACTCCTTTTTGCTAATTGTGAGTTGGTTTCCAGCTAGAACTTCCAATAAGATAAAAGATATGTCCTCTTGGATATGACTGACATCTTAATATTGATATCTCTCGTCATAATTTAAGAAGTTGATATCTAGTTTCTATACCTGCCTCTTGTGAATTTTATTAATGGGAATCATTTTCCTTAAACAAATCAGTGTTGGACTCACACATAAAAAATTCCACTTGAAAGTTGATGATGAGATACAACTCCATAATGATAAAGAATCTTGAGAGGCCACAAACCACTGCCCATCCGCCATCTCATGGGCATCATTCTGCAACTTTATCTGAATCACACTAATTACAGTCTAATCCTCGCTTCTCTGCCACTGATTACAGTCTAATCCTCTCTGCTCTGCCAGTGAATACCAGAGGTGGTACTCTTGCTTCCATTGCTCTCCTAGACAGTGCTTAGCCCTCATGATATACTTTGCATCTGAGTCTGATACCCTGCCCCCCACTCCCCACAGTGTGATGCTCATGCTTTACTTAGTATAAGATCCATGAGCTGAGACCTGTTTGCTGGTCATACTTCCCTGCATTACCTCTTGTATAGTTGTGATTGCTAGGTTTTTACAATTGGAGTGCTGGAGCCTGAGAATATAAAAATCTAGACAAGGATTTTGCACAGGACAGTGAAATATTCAGTTTATTAACCAAAATTTCGCAGCCATTAGATGGAATTGTATCATGGGATGACATTATTTCTCTGAGTAACAGTGTGTGGGAAACTTACTTTGGATTTTGTTCCACGTTTACTGTTTCAATTAACCATATTTTATAACAGCCTGAAATGGGGAACTTGGAAAGCTTTACTCCCCAAGTTTCTACATTTACCTATTAGGCAGGTTTAGTTAAATTGGGGAAATCTGACAAAGACTTTATCCACTAACTAGAGTCATTTTAGTTTACCATTGTTCATTGTGGTATTACCAGTTTTGGGCAAAAGTTAAAGATTTCTTAATTGAATTAAAACTTAGTTTGCAAATTTTCCCAAATGTATCAGACTTATAAAAATTTAAACAAATTTTATTTCACCCACATACATAAACTTCAATCCCAACACAAAAGGTAGAATTACTTAAAAATAAAAAATACATATATAATGAGAGAAGAGAACAAGAGAACTATTAAGTACTATTTTGCTGTTGTTTATACTATTGGTTTAAACTCATCTTAATCTCAAATTCCTGCTTCTTTAAGTTACTCCAAAATTAAATTTGGATTAGTAATTCTTCTTATTAATTACCTGTATAGTTATTGAATACCTACAGTATTTCAGAAAATCTTCCAGGCAGTCTGAGCACTGAGCTATATCAGAAATAGCTTCTGCCAGAAAGAGGATTCTGATCCAATTCATTGGCTCATTTCTGGAGTTTTGTTATTCTATTTTTGTTTTTTTTTAAAGATTTATTTATGTATTCATACAAGCTGGGGTGTAGGCCAGAGGGGTGGGGTGGTAAGAGGCTTCACCAGAGACAAAGTGGGGAGCAGAACAGGGAGATTGACTGAAGTACACTGCTGAGGGGAGCAGCAGGTGAGGCAGGAGGGGTCTGCTGTGCCATGTGGGAATCTCCCTGGGTGGGTATCGAACTTGTGCTGTAGTGGCTCTGGATAGCTTCATAGTGCTGCGTTTAACCCGTTGTGCCACCAGGGAGTCCCTGTTATTCTGTTTTCAAGAAAAAAAGTCTCATTCATCTAACAATACTTTGTCTCACTTTATAACTTCTTACCATCTTAATTTTTTCCTTTAAGTTTTGTTTAAAAATTATGTCAAATGCAGTTCTTAAACCCACAGCTTCATGTGTTTTGATAAATGTGTATTCCTGTGTTTAAGGACTTTTCCAGTCCCTGAGACCATGTTCTTCTCCCCATGAATGCACCAGAGAAAAAACTGTACTCTCTGAGTGTGGCTTCTTTTCCATCAACTGACCCGGCCAGCAGGTCAGGTTATTTAGTGAGGCTCGAGGGGGCACCTCCTGAAAGAACCAAGGGGGCGAAAGGGGCAGGAGACCAAGCGCGTAAAGAAAGACAGAGTCAGTCTGAGATGCGTCAAGGTCTCGTTTATTAACAAAGGAGCTCAAGCTTATATAGGGGTCTTGGGGAGGGGGGAGGTAAAGGAGAGT
>PVIJ01010079.1:18415-62640 GCA_004024925.1 Scalopus aquaticus | reverse complement strand
GGGGATCTGGTGGTTCTTTCTTCTCCTTAGTCCGTCTTTTTGGCTTCTTTCCAAGTTCTACTCACCCGTGAGGGTGTTAGATTTATGTAGCGTTTTTGAATCTTCTCTGGGTTTGGCTGATGTCACTTTATCGGCGGCTTTTCTTTTGGGAGAGTCGATACTAGCGTCCCTTCACCGCCATGTTGATGACGTCATCCTCTGACTTCATTGTTTTAGACAGAACAGATCAGTTACTTCTTGATACCAACTACCTTTCTCTTCTACCACTCCAGTTGTGGGTACTTAATGTCAAAGTCTAAGCATTAGACTGTTTTCCACTATACAGTAATGCTTCTAAATAGCATAGACTTAGTAATACATGACTTTTTGCATTGTAGAGCCTAGAAAGTTATATTCAGATAATTACTGATATTGTAAAATGAACATAGGTAGCAATTTCCTCTCTGACATTTGTTTTGTTTTCTTTGTGAAACTGGAGTCATGTTAGATTATTACAATTTCAAGGAAAAGGTGGTTTATCAGATATCATACTTTAAAATGATAGCACAGACCTTGACACATTTTGTGTAGTGACTTTAGCTTTACCAGCCATAGACATAATTCAGTATATTTTATAATTTTATGTCCTAAGTATGATTTTGGTTTTTGTCACAGAGTTTCTTATGGAAGGCCCATTTTTAAGTTGAGCAGATAGTGGCTTATATAATAGGCAGTTGTTTGTGTGCTCCAGTAAATTTTAAGTTCTATCAGCCCTCTACATTTAAGTTTTTGCAATTTAGAAATCTTTGTATAATGTGGGATTTCCATGTTCCCAAAAATATAATCAAGTAATGTTAGTGTAACCCCCAGGGATTGTCACACTGTAGTAGAGCATAGTAAAGAACATTGAAGTTATTGAGGCAGAACTTACTTTCCTGATACTACATAGTTACCTCTAGTTTTGTTTTCCTCATCATCTCACTTTTCTTTAAAATTTTTTAGAAAAGTTTCAGTGAGCTCTCAGTTAGTCAGTGCCTCATTTGCTAATGTGTCTTCCTCATTTTTTCTTTCCTAAAGGACAATAGCAGTATGTTATTTTTAATTTTCTGAAAGTTCTGCAATGTTTTATGCTATAGATTCTGACTTCCATCACCTTTTCCATGGATTTTCAAATGATTTAATACTCTAGTTGGCTTGCATTATACTTGTATATACTGTAATAGCTTTATTCATGAAGGTAAGGATTACAAACCTGTGTGCTGTATCCGTGAAAGTGTGGTGCTTTCACTTTAAGAAGCAAAATTATTAAAAGATAAAAGGTAAATTTTAGGGAAGTGGAGGAAAGTGACAAAAAACGTTTTAAAATTTGATCTTTTTTTTTAAGTGGGCATGAACCTTAAAGTCATATCCCAAGAAGAACTCTCAAAAACTGTTTTCAGCATTAACAGCATTACTTTTACTTTCCTACTCACACTTTTCGCTTTCACATCTCTGGGACCTCCTCATGTAATATCCAGATTTCAGGGGAATAACCGAGGTCTTTCACAATCTGGCCCAACCAGCTTTTACTCATGGATCTCTATTTTCTTGTATATTATACTTTATCCAAACAGGTCTGTGCCAGCTGGAATTACAAATGGTTGAGTGTGGGTATAAGCAGATGGTCACTAAGGAAATCAACATTTAGTACTTTTCATCTTGAATGAGTAGATTAGGATCAGGTCAAGAATCTATTGTCATCAAATTCTTGTGATTGTAGAGATTTCTTTGTGCATAACTGGCAAAGCAATCACTTCAGGAAAGAGAAGACAGTACCTTTTACTTTTTCAGCTCAGATTTATTTAGTTCTGTCTCTATAATGGAGCTTTCAGGTCCTGTCAGCTGAGGCTGGGTTGGTAGCTCTAGGTGCTACCAAAACTGTCTTTTGGTGTCTAAGGAAGAGTTACACCCTTCAGTCTAGTTAGATGGTTTCCTTCCTACCTCATATCCTTAACTCTTTTGCCCTCCTGTCTGTCTTTTCTGCTCCTCCTGGCAAAATATGAGTGCAGATCAATCTGTCCATCTTCTCAGCATCTTCCTCTGCTGAAGAAAATCTCACATGTGAACATCCAGTTCATTGCTTTCAACCCCATTTTGACTGTCAGAAGTTTTCTCTAGGCTGTGTTTCTCTTCTCAGCTATTTGTATAAAGGATGAGAATGATTTTTTTAGATTGTCATCAAATCTTCTCGTTAACTTTCGTCTCAGTTTCAATAGATGATCTTGCCTCCTGCCTTGTAGGAGAAAAATGAAATATTATACAAGGATATAGAGAAACTGTGTGATTGTTTTAAACCTGGACTTTGAACTGTGGACTATGATAGAAAAATTCACGTCATGTTTAAGTTCCTCTTCCCCCTTACTTGCTCATAGAACTAATGTGATCGGTTCTTTCTCTCTCTCTCTCTCTCTTTTTTTTTTGACACATTTTAAAAGGACAGTTTCACTAGGAAAAGGAGAAAGAAAAAGAAAGGCACCTGCACAGACGCAGGCAGGCAGAAATGCTACCCAGTTCCTCCTCTTTAATGTTTCTCTCCTCTTCGCACCATCCCTACTTCCCAGGCAGCGAGGTAGGCCTGACCTGCCTGGAACTGGAGATGCTGAGTCATTGAGCAGCTCCAAGCCCTCCCTAGCCTCCTCCAAGACCTTGCTGCATCTCTCTTTAGTCAGTAAGATAGACAGACAGACTTCTGTAAAGAATAATGATCTTCAGAATGAACATTGTATTGTAAACATAAAGAGCAATTTGAGTGGCCAGATGAAGAAATGGTAAGGCAGCCAACTGCTGACCTGATGTTTTCTAACTAGAAGTATGATAATTAATGTTTATTGAGATAACCTGCAGGTGAGAGAACTGTATTCTACTGTTTGTGAAATTTGATGTCTCTGAAAATGGGCTATCGTGGAAGCATGAAAGAGTAAATCAAAATTTTTTGTTTTCAACAAAGAGACAAAAATTGAATTTCTCAGGTTATAGCCATCATTAATTTAGGTACTACTGTGGGTCCAAACATTGTGCTAAGGACTTTATGTTTGTTATCTCAATTGCTCCTTACAAGAACCTTGTGGAGTAGTGTTTTCACTACCATGTACCACTAGGAAACTGAGACTTGAGAATGTTAAATGACCTGAGATTTCATAGCAGGTAAGTGGTGGGAGCAGAATATAACCCCACGTTTACCCCCAGGTGACAGCACTACTCTGGGACTAATGAGTACATCACTTTGAACAGGATTCTAGAACGTCTGTGAGTCCTTTAGGAAAGGAAACCTGGATCATTATAAGTCAGCATGGATTACTTGGAACATATCATATCAGAATAATATAACTTCCTTTTCGGACAGCACTGATAAATTTTAGGTTATGGAAAATTCAGGGTTTGGATATTGTGTTAGTATTTCAAAAATTATTTTCAGAGTCTTTTATGATACCCTTGTAGATGCTGTGTAGTATGACTTAACTGATGATTTTGTTATTATGAGAGGTGAATTATTATATGCAAATGGGCTTGTAAAGAGATCACTGATGATTTTTTGGAGGGAACAGAAACTACTTTAGTAGGTATTTTAAACCTGAAGAGATTTGAGTGAAAGATGTGAATGATAACAAAATCAATATAAAAGTCAGAGAAGAGGGCTGTGCAAACTAGGCCTCAGAGAATGATTTCTGCATCACCACTAAAGTGACCCTATGCGAAACTACTATAGCTACAATCAGAAAGGCAGTGAATCCAGAGGCAGGCTGCCATTGGCACTGTTGAGTTTAGTAATACAGATAAAGATTAATCCCTGTTGGGACTCAGGGTAAAAAGCTACCACTGATACTGCAGCCACCCCTTAGCATCGGTGGGGGTGGGGGTGGGGGGGGTCACTGGGTGCTAGAATGCTACTATATAAAACCCTTTGTCTCCTTCACTGTTTCTTTCTCCCTGAAAGAAATAACTGAAATAGTAGGCTTATTGCTTCTGCCTTACTCCTGGCATTCCCAGTTGTGAAAAAGTATACCTATCTGGGATCCTCTGTGCAAGGGGTTCTGGAAAATGTGGTGTCTAACTTTTCTAGCCCGTGCAATAATAGGGCTCACCATAGACAGTGGCAATGGTGGTTAAATTTCTGTCAACTGCTTTGTTAAAAGATAAATTGTTTTCAGTGAGATTTCTCTTTGGTTTAGGACCTAGTCCTCAGCACTATCTGGCTCACTGTTTTTATAGAAACTTGGATGAAGCTATAGATTGAAAGCCTGTTAGAATTGCAAATGACATGAAGTGGAACAAAATGAAAATACATTCTAAGACAGAATTGTGATCTTAACAGATCTCCACAGGCTAGCGCAGTGGGCTTGATTTACAGGTTAAACATTGCTCTTGTTTTCATGTAACTGACTTCACAAGTGTGCATTATGGGATCAGCACCTCATGATGCTGTTTCTGTAGACCAGAGCAGGGCCTGCACATCTCTTTAAAAATCAATTAAAAAATCAAAATTAAAAACTTCCACAGTGCTTCTGAGGAGTGCTAGAACCGATTATCACTTAAGAGCATGGAAATAGGCAGCTTCACTCTCTCTCAGGGCCCAGAATATTTAGGAACACTAAATAAATACTTACAAGGACCTTGTGGAGTAGTGTTTTCACTACCATGTACCACTAAGGAAAACTTGGAGCACTTAGGAAGCTTGAAGAACAATGGAGCACATTCAGAGAGCCTACTGGATGATCATGTTGTATTAAGACTGGGTGGAGGAATTACTGGTCATGTTTAGGTTTTATATTGTTTACTTATATTAACCTTTTATTGGTCTGTATATCAGTGGTTAAATATTGGTGTAAGTAATTTTAATTGAATATGTACTTTAAATGTTTTTCCTTTGTATATGCCTTTAATACACTGTGATTTTTTAAATATCACAGTTTTTTGTTTCAGTTACTAAGCAAAATTGATTAAGGTTCTGCTTTAGATATTTAGGAGTTTATCCTGGAAATAAGTCATAAATTTATTTTGAAAGGGTTTAAAAGTATGCCTAGGAGAAACTGGTCAGTAGGTATCACTGCTCCTAGCTCATCTAATGTTGCTGGACAGAATTGTGGGTCTGAGACCATTTGCTCTGAACAGCTACTTCCATGTCCCTTTCTTTGCTTAGTAACATCTCTTCCAGCTCTGGTTCAGGTCCTTTTTCTCCTCTTTTTTCCCAAAACCTGTTTCAGAAAAGGATCAGATGTTCAGATGTAAATGCTTAATAATGGCTCATGTTCATGAAGTATATGCTTTTTGATCTAAAATTTACAAAACTTTGAGCCAAATGATTAAAACACTAAGTGTGGAATTTTGAGATGCCAAGAAACAAGAATCACTTCCCCACTTCTCCAAAGAGATCTTACCATTCTTTCATTAAAAACTGCTATGTGCCTCTTTAAGTGGGGAGATTAGACTTGCCCAAAAAATAGCAATAAAACTGACAACAGTAAACTACAGTCCCACTTGTAGCTAGATGCAAATACCCACAGTTTTACGGTGCAGTTAGAAACCCTTAATTTTCCTTTACAAAGGGACTAGGTGTCCAGCTAAGGTGTGGCTGCTGAGATTCGGAGACACCTGTGGGTACTGAGTATGGTCTGCTTTTCTGTGTGCTCTTGGTCTGTGGAATATTTAATGATGTGTGACCCAGACTCAGCCTGTTAGTGTAGATATTTTGGTTATAGGATACTTCTTTTACTAGCACAGAGCACAGGCAAGCATGTAAATATTAGTGTTGCTTGTATAAATGAAAATCTGTCTTTCTTGTAAACGCCTATGAAGAGAGGGCTTCTACAGACACACAGTGGCTATTACAATGCTCATTCCTTGCACAGGAAATCATTCTTTTTATTTAACTAAAATCCTTGGGCTTCAATTTGTCTGTTTCCTTTTATTCATTGGAAATGGAAAACAGCTGGTCACTATTTTCTGTACAAGAACCCTTCATATATACTTGGATACTTATTAAACTGTATCCTGAGATTTTTCCTGGCTGAACAATTTCAGTCCCTTTAACCTTTATACAGGTATTATTTTCTAAGCTTTTAATCTTTTTTTTGTGAATAGCCTCTGGATCTTCTCCATCTTATCTGTGTCCTCCTTTGTTTTAAAATACAGTCTGATGAAGTTAAGAAAAAGCTGATGTCAGTAGCTTCTGTATTAACATCCTGGTTTTTATATGAATTCACTGTACTCTTGGCAACAAACTAAAGGACAAATTTCCAAGATCATTAATCAGGTGGAACACCCACATCTTAAAATATTTTTAGAAGAACAAATTAGGTAATATTCATAAATCCCTTTGATGTCAAAATATATTATGCTAAAGTTATGATTGTTATTTCATTCTTTATACTTGAGCATAATTGCCGTAATCATGCTAAGAAATTAAAAACTAAATTGCATTTCATTAAAGTATTTAAAAGATTCCCTTATATATTTAAATTTTCGTAAAGATTTTTCATCTGCTTAAAAGACTTATGCACATTCAGAAATTTAATGACTAGTTGAAGATCTTATATTCCACACACTTTAGTTTTTTTGTATATGTTTTAGGGAATGTGTGAAGGGAGGGTAAGCAGTTTTTTTCTTCAAAACTTTGCATTCACAATGGGGTCAAACTGTGATTATTTTATTCTTTATTATTGCTAATGGTTTTGAGTTCTACAACAAATAGTTGAAAGAATTGGGACCAAAATTGGGAAACAAGGTAATTTTGAAGATTAAATTTATTATTAAAATAAAAAATATTTTTATAGCTAGGATCAGAATTCAGCCACAACTGGAGAAATTGATGTCAATTTTATGTGATTATTTTTTCTGTGTTTAAAAAAATGTATTTGCCATAGCAACCACAAGCACATATGACAGTGGTTACTGTCTTGAGATTTCCTGTTTCACTCTCCTGTTGAAGGGCCTACTCTTTCTTTTTTTCTTCTTTTAATAAATTGCAAGTCAGAAACATCCTCCTTCCTGTTCCATTTCTGTGACTGTGTCTCTCCTTGGAGATTTGACTGTACTCTGTAGACATATGTTTTGTATTGTGTAGTGAAACATTGGTGCGTAATTGCAACTGTTCCTTCCCATTAATTTTTAAAACAGATCTGCTTTCCTCCTTAGAAATTTTTTAAAAATTATTTTATATTGAGGTAACATTAGTTTACAACACTGCATATGATTTTGGTGCATAGATTCACACCTCATTAGATGTATGTATCACACCATACCCATCACCAAAGCATCCATTATCCTCCACCATGACTCATTGGACCACTCCCTGCTTCATCACCCACCCCTGCAGTCTCCTCTGGTAGCCTCAATTCTGTAGTCAAATTTTAGGGGGTTTTTTGTCTTTAGTTTTGTCTGTTCCTATGTTTTCTCTATATTCCACATATGAGTGAAACCATCAGTATTTGTCTTTCTTCTTCTGACTTACTTCACTTAGCATAATAACCTCAAATTCATCTATGCTACAAATGGCAAGATTTCATCTTTTGGGACTAGTATTCCATTGTGAATATATACCACATCTTTTTAATCCACTCAGCTGTCTTTGGGCACATGGGTTGTTTCTTTAACTTGGATATTGTCAATAGTTCTGCAAGGAACATAGGAATACAGGTATCCTTTTGAAATTAGTGTTACCTCCGTAGAAGTTGGTTTTTTTTTTAATTGTTTCTGTATGTTTTCTTTGTGTATAATGAAGATATACTCTAAGTGTCAATACCAGGTTTTAAACTAAACAATGGAAACTACATGGAAATACAAGCACATACATTTGAGTAAAAAATACGTATGAGCTTATCTTTTTTATCTTATTATAAACCTGTCCAAAAATAAAAATCTGATGGAATAAACTGCCTTCTTTTATTTAAAGTTGATTTTTAAATTTAAATTGATTTTAGACTTTGTTAACTTTCTATGAGAATGTTTCTTTCTAACTTAGGAATGGGTTATTTTTCATAACTTTAAGTGTGTAACCCAACAGGCATTTTATTGTAGGTTTTAGTTCAACCTATAAAAAAACCTTAAAACTATAATAGATTTGAAGTGCAATGATAATTAAGCAACTATGTATAATAGTGAATTTGAAATTTCCCATTAAGATGTTCCTCTGGTAAACCTGAAAATTGCCTACCTTTTCCTACAACTTCCACTTGGGACTAGTAGAACTGTAACATATGGGGACAGAATTTAGCTCTGTGTACAAGAAATCCCAAATAATAATGGAGTAAACAAAATGGCAGTAGTTTCTTTTCTCATTTGCCAAGATATCCAAAACAAAATTTCTTACATGGATAGAGTGATTTCATAATGTCATTAAGAGATCCTTCATACCGTCTGTAGGTATTATTCTAATCCTCCTGCTTACAGTGTGACTGCTTTTTGGTGTAACTTACTTTTCTCTTGAAATAAAAAAGAAAGAAAAGAATATTAAGCAAAGGATTCCTTTAAGGGATTTATCTCCCTCTCTCCCTTATGATTTTATTTTTTGTTATTTTATAGAAAATGTGTGTAAGGTGAGTTACACTCTCATTATTTTACTATTCTCACAAAAATGGCAGGGGTAGAGAATATTATTTAACCTCACAAAAAGGGCAGAGGGAGAGAATAATTGAGGCTAAATTCCTGGACTCTATTTTGGAGTAAAAGGTTGTCATAGGAGCCAAATTTCAATTCTGAAGATAAAGATACGTCTTGTAATGGTGAGGCCCAGGGGGAAATCAAGGGTACTTAAAATCTGTTTTAAATGTTAATGTGTCCCATCCAAATGTCAGTAATGTAACCTTCTCAAATTAACCAATTTATTTTCGTTGAACAGCAGGAGATTTTAGGGAATAAAGGTGAAGGTAAAATACTATAAACAACAAAAAAAAGTTTTCTACTGCTTATTAACATGCAAGTCCAATCTGTTCTGACAGGTACTTTAAAGACTACTTTGACTGTCATTTGGTAAAATACCTCTAAGAAATTCCTTTATCATCAGTTTTGCATGTAGGATACTAATGTTATAACTTCTGAAGGTTTGCTATGAATATTGGTGTTTTGTACTATCCTAACTTGATGGAATGACTCAGTATCTTTTCAGTGGGTACCATTTGGGTCCCACATGTTTTTTCACACTTATTTGTAAGCCTTTTAAGGTCTGAGCAGCTCTAACTGGTTAATGAGTCTTTATATAAACAGTTGTTGAGAGTCTTTCTATTTTTCCACTAATACATGCATATTTGGAATATCCTATTCATTTTTACTTTACTGAGGTAGTTTACTCTAAAAATTATAGTAGCACTCAGTAATTTCCAAATTTATTATTACTAATACACAGTTGCTAATAATAAAATACTAATAGCCTACACTAATTCAAAAGTAATGATGTTGAAAAACCACATACCACCTCATTAGCTCCCTCTCATGACCATCAAAACCCCCACTGATGATTGCAGTCTTCTTAATTATAAAATTGTTTGGCTTAAATGATTTATGTCTCTGAATTAGGTAGGGAGTTTATAATTTAATGAAAAGGTAAAGGCAAACACATTTAAAAGACAATTTGTAGGTTGTAAAAACTAAGCATACTACTTTTACTAATAAATTATATCGTTCATGTTTACTTACGTTTTTCAATAATTCACTTGATCAGCTGTCAAAACTCCCATAGAAATTGAAAAAGACCTATGTGTAGATACTAAAAAAGTAGGATCACTTGCAGATAAGGATCTGCACATGTGGAGAAAAAACTTGGTTAACTTATAAAGAATAGTTATCATCAGAAAGATCTCAAATTGGTATTTGTACATTTGTGTTCACAGCAGTATTACTCACAATAGCCAAAATATGGAAGCAACCCAAGTGTCCATTAACAGATGAATAGAAAAACAAAATGAGACAGGCATGCAATGAAATACCATTTAGCTTTACAACATGGATGAACGTTGAGGACATTAAACTTAGTAAAATTAGCCTGTCATAAAAAGATAAATTTGTAATGATTCCGCACTACTGTATGAGGTATCTAGAGTAGTCTATTTACAGAGACAAAAAGAAGGTAGTTGCTGGCACTGGTGGGGAGGGGAGGTGGGGAAGTTGTTATTTAGTAGACACATTGTTTCAGTTTTGCAAGATGAGAAGAGTTCTGGAGATTGGTTGTACATCAGTGGGAATGTACTAACACTACTGAACTATACTTGTAAAAATTGTTAAAATGGTAAATTATGTATATTTTACCACAGTTTTTTTTAAGGCATAAGTGTGAATTCAATAAAAATATTGATAGGAAAAATCATGTCATTTTCAGGCAATGAAATAGACTTTTAAAATGAATAAGTACTGCCATTACCAATCTCTCTTATCCTCACCTAAACAAACTCCAAATCTACCAAATAATATAATTAGTCCTCACTTAACACTGTCAATAGGTGAAGCTATGTATAGTCTTTTCAGTCAATATCCACAGGGATTATTTTTCTCTCATCAGTATTATAATGAAATAACATTCTTCAAGGACCTGCTCAACACACAGAGACCTGAAAGCTGGGGAAAGGAAGAAGAGCTAGGACCCTTACCTTACAATGCCATCACCCTCAGCCCACTGTTTTAATTGAAAAAAATCCTGAACTCATTGATTTGTCATTTAGAGTAGGCATCAATTCTGTTTCATCACATATTCCTAAAGAGTAAAAATAAAGGTTTTAGTATTAGATTCTTTTGACCAAAATTACCTTGTATAGCTCATCCTGAGCCAACAAGATTATGTTGTGTCATGTACTTTTAAATTGCATTAGTACTTTTACAAATGCATTCTGTATTGGTCAGATTACTATGATTAATATTATATCTGACTTTGGAGGATATTAGAGAAATGAGAATGACTCTATAGGCAAATAAACAAAATGATGATGAGTCAGAAAAACATGTCACATAGAGGGAACTGGGTTTGTTTACCCTGAAAAACAGCCAAACAAATCCGAAATCATCATCTCTATCTTCGTATATGAAGGGACTGGAATATAAAAGAGAATTTTATTGGAACATGAATATAAATTACAGAAGAAAAGATTTCAAGTTCACATTTTAAAAATACTTTTTGTGACTTAGAGTTACTCAACAGGCTTCCTTATGGGAGGTTTACTTCCCGTTGCAGGAAATTTTTGAGAAGGTAGATAACTTACAATCTGGAGAACTGTGTAGAAAATGTCTTTATGATGGTCTCTGGTACTTTTTTTTTTAATTCTGGGACTCTAAGAAACCCAATTTGAAAACTACTGATCAAGCAGCCAGATGAAAAAATCTAGTGGACCTCCCCGATGGCCTAGAGGTTAAGTCTCAGCACTACCACTGCTATGCCTGAATTCGATCCCCTGGCCAGTGAGTTAATCCACATATGGTGCAACACACCTCTCCTGTCTCACCCACTGCTCCCCCTAGCAGTGTATTTCAGTAAATCTGCCTGTTCTGCTTTCCACTCTGTCTCTGGTGAGTCCTCTCCTCCTCCCGCTTCCCCACACACACCTTTGGCCTATACCCCAGTTCTTCTAAGCAAAAAATTAAAATTAAAAAAGAAAAAGAAAAAATCTGGTTATTCCAATGTCCATTTTCTCTTTTAATCATTCAATGTATAAAATAGGAGCCATTGAAAAATTCTGAATGGGAGAATGGCATCGTTTGATTTTGTACTTAAGAAGGTCACTATCTTGTCGTTAGGAAACTAAAAACTGGGATAAAATAGGGAGATCAATTTAGAAGTTGCTACAATAGATTAGGCAAGAAATGATCAGTATCTAAAGTAAGACTAGCAATGGCGGACAGAGAAGTAGAATTAAAAAGAACCAAGAAAGAGTTTGGTACAATGGGAAGAGAGGGATCTGAGTGAATTTTCAACTTCAGCGCTTTGGGGATTGAGTAAATAAAGTTGACTTTAGCAGATGTTGAGCATGGAGTAACAGCAAGTTTGACCAGAAAGACCTTGAATTTAGCTTTAGAACTGGTAAGTTTAAGGTAAGTCTAACTTACCTTAGATCAAGTATACAATGGAAAAATCAGATATAGAACTTAGGAGCCACACCTGACCTGGAGAAATAAAGTTGGGAGTCATGGATATATAATAAATATGATGAGTGAAGCCATGAGAGAAAAGGTGGAATCAGCTGGGAAGACTGTGAGAGAGAGATGGTATGAGAGGTACCTGGGTAAATCTTCGCTACTTCTTGCAGCTGATAATGGCACACAATAAGAATTACTATGCAGAGAAACATGTTAAAAAAAAAACAACTCAGGTATTAAAAAATGCACTTTCACAAATTTCAAATATATGTGAAATGATTTTTAATAAAGTTATGATAAAGATGCCAGAATTCTGAAATGTTTCTGCAGTCTTAAGAATATCGTGACTCTGTCCTATTATTAGTTAAATTTTTATTTGGCCTGGACATTTTTGTTTATTCATTATTGTCTCGTTTTGCTCTTCATCAAATTGACTGTGTTGGCCTTTAATCTGACCAGTACAAATTTATTATATTGCTTAATAAAAAAAAAATCATACTTCCTTATATGTAAGAACTTATACCTCCTTTGCTCTTTGTTTACCTCAGGAAATGCAACTTCACCACAAGTACAAAGACCATCTTTCATGGACTACTTTGATAAACAGGATTTCAAGAATAAGAGTCATGAAAACTGTAATCAGAACATGCATGAACCCTTCCCTATGTCCAAAAATGTTTTTCCTGATAACTGGAAAGTTCCTCAAGATGGAGATTTTGACTTTGTAAGTACATCTTGATTTTCACATTTATATTTTCTCCTTTATCATCATATTGAGAAACATAGCATGTGTGTGTGAGTGTATAAAATCAAGACTAAATATTCAGTTTATAGTCATGTATGTGGGTAAAGGAATTGTGAAATTGCTGTTTGCTTGTAGAAATGTATTTGCAAAGAGTATAAATAATTGCTTATAGTTACACATGCCCATATTTAAAGAAATACTAGGACTCTTTAAAACCAAAATGGGAACTATTTCAAAAGATGTTTTTAATAACATATTGAATATGAGATACTTCTGACAGGTTTCAGGTTCCAAAACAAATGACGAAAGGTTTTTATGATGTAGTCTTTGAACACTTTGCCTCAATTTTGAAAGTTAACTAAAATAGTTTCTACTTAAGTGCTAATTTCACTTAGAAATAATAGCTCTCTTTTAGGTCTAGTTGCTATATAAACTTCAGTATAAAACTGCCTTATTTCCTCTGTGGTTCTGTTTTCTCTTTTATTTCTTCTGCCCTGTTCCTTATCATTTATTTCTTTTAAAGAATACATACATTACAGTTAAATAATTTTAGAGCAAATGTTTCCACACCTGAGAGAGTAATTTCTCAAAATTAGTTCTTCAGTGGAGTAGACACATTTATGAAGTAAGTTTTACCATGGTCAAAATTTACTATGTTTTAAGTAGCATTTACTTTTGCATATTGGTGTATCTGATTTTTTGTGTAAAATGACAGCAATCCATTATAGCTTTATTTATTAACAAATACATTTATTTATAAGTGGATAAAATTTTAGACATGTGTCTCTTTGAAGTTTTTTTTAATAAATATTTTATTTATTTTTGTTATTCATATCTTTTACATTATTGTCTTTGAAGTTTTTAAGTAATATTAAACCATTTTGCTCATTCATGCCTTTAAATGCTTTGGCAAATATATATATTTCTAGCTTTTTTTCTAAATATTGTCATCATTTGAGTTTTTAAACAATCAGATAATAAGGTTTCAAAATTTACCCTCAAAAATTTGGTACTAATTGCTAGCATATATAAGCAATAAATAGCAAAGGTTAGTCTGAAAATATTAGTTATAATACTGATTCTTTCACTTATGAAATTAGAAATTAGAAAATTAACATCTATATTTCTATAGTTCTAGTAAGATTTCATTTTGAAATATCTACTTTAAAAATACATAAGTTATTTAGAATGCTGACATTCAAATGCTTTAAATCATTTATGAACATAATGAATAATGTAGAATGTTTAGCGTCAAAGAACTCTGTCTTGTCTCAGTTGGAATAAGTCTTAATAGCCTGTGGGAAACATTTTGAAATGAGCTACAAAGTAATGAATAAATTATCATAGTTAGGCAAATAAAATGATTTAATTCTGTTTTAGTTAGTCTTTGTTATCACCCCTCAAACCTTCATGTCTTAAAATACCAACCGTTTGGTTTGCTTACAGTTTTGTGGTCAGCATTATGTCCAGGTGGTTCTCCTGCTAGTCTCACTTGGGGTATCTTTGGTGACTAGTCATCTAGCAGCTTGACTTGAACTGAGTGAACACTCTAAAATTATCTCACTTGTATATTTGGCAGTTTGCTGACAGTTGACTTGGCCGTATGACCCTATTAGACAAGCCCTAGAGTTGTATGTGACAGTAGCAGTCTTCATAAAGGTTGATAGCAGAAGTTTCAAGGCCTCTTGAAACCTGTGCTTACAGTCCACATAGTGTACATTTACAATAGTATCAAAAAGGATGAGTTCTTGGAATAATTTTACTAAGAAAATGAATGACTTCCACACTGAAAACTATAAAACATTGTTGAAATAAATTAGACAAACAGTATGTGGAAGGACATCTCATGTTTACGGATAAGAAGATTTAATATTGTTAAGATGACAGTATTGTCCTAAGCAAACTATAGATTTAATGCAGTCACTACTAAAATCCCAGTGACATTTTTTACAGAAATAGAAAAATGCTTCTTAAAATTCATGTGGACTTAAGGGTTTCAAATAATCAAAACAATATTGAGAAAAAAATGTGAAACTAGACGTTCGTACTTCCTAATTTCAAAACTTACTACAAAGCTATAATAACCAAAACAAACAAACATAAGATTAGTGGTGTAGAATGGAGAGCCCAGAAACTATCACATACATAGTCAAGTCATTTTTGACAAGGGTACCAATATCCTTCATGAAAAAGGGACAGTCTTGGCATCAAATGATACTGAGAAAACTGATTATCTACATGCAAGTGGGTCCTAACCTTATACGTGAAATTTAATGCGAAATGAAATAAAGATCTAAACATCAAAACTAAAGCTATAAAATTCCAAGAAAAAGCATAGGAGGAAACTACATAGCATTGATTCTGACAGTGATTTATTAGATATAACAACAAAAGCACAAGCAACAAAAGAAAAAATAGATAATTTGAACTCTATCAGCATTAAAACTTTTGTGTATCAAAGGATAGTCAACAGAGTGAAAGGCAACTCAGAGAATAGGAGAAATATTTGCAAATAATATGTCTGATAAGAGGTTAACATCCAGTATATATAAAGGACTCCTACAACTCAACAACATAAAACCAAACATCCCAATTTAAAAATGGGCAAAGGACTCATGTTTATTGTAGTACTATTTACAGTAACCAAGTTATGAAAACAACCTGTGTGCCCAACAAGAGATGAGTGGATTAAGAAGTGATACATATATACAATCGAATACTACTCAGCTATAAGAAAAGATGTTGCCCTTGGGACAGCATGGATGGAAGGGGAAAACCAAAAACCAAATGATTTCACTTCTGGACTATAAAGAAATAAAGCAACAGACAAAACTAAACCAAAACAAACCCTAGAAACTTGGCTGTAGAATTGAGGCTACCAGAGGGGAAAGGTATGGATGGAGAAAAAAGTAGGGTGGGGGCAGAGTGGACCATGATGGAGGATTTTGGGTGCTTGTGTGGTGGATATGGTGTGCTAACACATCTGAGGAAGTGTAAAGCTTCGCCATTAAATCATATACAGTTGTGTCAATAGTTGTTACTCCAATAAAAAATAATATTGTACAATTTTTAAAAAATGGACAAAGGATTCCAATAGATGTTCTACAAAGACAGTACAGTACACAAATGGCCAATAAAATGAACAAAAGAAAAGGTGCTCACTTACTGCTAATGATTAGGAAAATGCAGAATTATGTTGCAGAAGACCCCTTGGAATAAAAGAAATTGCTATGATTATCTTTGCAAACAACCTGTTAATAATTGTCATAGTTAAAATTTAACAGAAATTAGAATATTGAATTTAAGAAATTGGAGGAAATTTACACACACACACACAACTTTTGACGTGGAGACCTCCACTGTCCTTTTTGGAATCAATTTTGTGAATCAGAGCATCAAATTTTCCAGGGGCCAGCTCTTCTAAGCTTTTGGTAATGTTTTCATAAACCCGTTAGGGTTTTGGAGTCCTCCTATCTGGAAACTCCAAAATTTGTTCGAAACATTTAACTTATTAACAAATGTTTTCCTCTTTAGAATATGCTGCACGGTATTTATTAAAAATTAATATTTACTTGGTTAAAAATACAAGGAACAAATTAATTGTTAAATATAATTCAGAGCAGTAATTCAAAGGCCATGTAGTTCTGCATAAGAAGGAGACTCAGTAATGACTAGAGTAGTTTATGAAATTATGTTGGGAGGGGAACTTTGTCTAAGTATTGAGAGATGGATAGCCAGAAAGAGGGAAATCAGGCACTACAAAGAATGGTGCAGTAAAAAGCTTAGAGGTAGGAAACCATAGACATAAAAACCTTCAACTTCATTTGGAACAATTTTGTAGCTAAAATAGAAAAGCAGGTCTGGTTCATGTGATGGAAGCCTTGAATGCAATTTCGCAAACCTGAATGTTTATTTCATAGGTTAGAGAATGACATGATGAAAAATGTTTTATGATGATTAATCTTGATGGGAGAATGCAGGATTGACAGGAAAAGATTAGAGGTAGGGAAAATCAGTTATGTGAAACAGGCTTAAAATAATAGAGTAATACAATGGGGGGGAGAGAAATAACAAGAAACAGGGATAGATGTAGGAGACATTGTAAAATGTTAGTTAACAGAAGTAGCTGATCCTTTAAAGAGTATTATTTTGGTTAAGGTGAGGAACTAAATAATTGAAGGTAAAAGAAGAAAGGAAAATGTCCTCACAGGAAAGAGACTTCAAGAGATCATATGACTAGATCCAGTTTTTACAGGATTATTTCTTTAAAGTGCATGTATCCTTAAAGGGCAGTGGAAGGAAAGGGAATGACTAGAGTAGTTCTTTTCTTCCCCCCAACATTCACTATACCTGTCAACTGGAGCTGTTTCACCTTCTCCTCACTTTAAGGAAAGTGGAAAGTGTTTTAACAGCTTCTGGGGGAAATGTAAATAGAAATAAATAAAAAGTGATTAAAGAAAGAATTACCAGGACATAAATAATTGCTAAGAGTAGTGGTGAGTGTGGTAAAAGACCAAGATTATGTGAGAGAAACTAAAAGAGAATAGAAAAAGAGGAAGCTTAGGTGGGGCAAAGTATAAAGGGTTAGATGGAATCCTTTGCTTACAATGTAAAGGAGGTGGTCTAAAAGCAAAGACAGATTTCCATTTAAGACACCAGCTGGTAATGATAAGGGAAATCTGGTCTTATTCATTTCATCATACATTAAATATAGAATGTTAAAAAATGTGACTCATCAAAGTATTAAAGTGTGCAAAGTTTGTGTTTATCTTCCTTCTTTATGGTATCTCAAGGCTGTCTTCCAAAAGAGAACTGAATTTGATACAGTTCCTCTGTCTATTAAATAGAAGTTACTGAAAATAACCTTAAGTTGTTTTGACCGTATTTCCAGGACATAGAACCTTTATCCTGTCTTGAGGAAAATTGCTTTCAAGAAAGAAAAACAAAAGAGAACTCTTCATTGTCTTTTGTAGTAGTACTCAGAGCAGATTCCGAAAGGAATCTATTCAGAGAAGCACCTGTTAGACAGATGTGCAGAGTAGGAAGCATTCTTTATCTTACAACCTGTATGCAACATAATTTCTCTTAGCATTTGTCTTTTCTGTGGTCATTGTTTCATTTTTGTTTCTGGATATGATGAGATGATAGAAGAATTTATGATTTCACCATTTTGAGGGTACTGTAAAGATAGGATAAGATATATTTGGCTAATTGAACCACTTTACTAAAAAGTTCTGTTTAGGGTGTGTCTATGAAGATTTCTAAAACAAATGTAAAAGGCAAATCTGTTTATTATAGCACTAGTCTAATGTTTCGGTTTTTGTTAGAATTATTTCCAAACAGCCTTCGCATCCAGATTGTTTAGTGTTAAATAAAGAGCGTGTAGATCATGTTTTGCAGAAATTACAGTATCATACTTAACTAGATATATTTGGGGTAACATAAAGACTTTGGAATAAGCACAAAAACTTTAAAAACCATCTGTTAACCCACTATTGGTTCCAAATTTTGAAAAAAGAAATTGGATTGACAATAATTACTAGTATAAAAGGACTTAGGTAAATCAACCATATTTTTGTTTTTGACTCGAATTGTAAGATAACATTTCTTGATTACTGTGATTCTTAAGTATTTATTTAGTTGTATTGTTCTTTTGAGCTAAGGAACCAAGAATCCTCCAGGGCAACACTGGAGACAAAATCTCAGTAATACAGCAGATGAAAGAAAAACGTTCTCCTCTCCAAGTGAAAATTTGCCACAGACTTTCCTAAGTTTTTTACAGCCCTACCACTGATTTCTGAATTGGCAAGTGTGATTTGGGGAGGAGGTTGAAAAGGCACCTTACAGCTCAAAACACAAAAACCAGTGAACCTGGAAAATGTCCCAGCCTTGCTGCTGAGCTTCCATGGGCATTTTTGGAATCATCCTTATTTTTGAGAAATGTTTTTTCTGTTCACCCTCCTAGAGCAGCAAGACCTTATGAAGAATAGTAAAGACCGTGGTGGACATTTGGAACCCACACACACACCAAAAAAATGTAGTAACAGAAGCCCTTTAGAAATCCCTCAGCAACACAGGCCCGTGGAAAGGACGGCCTTGATGTAAAAGCTTAAGCCAGTAGCACCAGTTTTTACCAGTGTGCCAGTATGTTATCTGCTCTGTCTACTGAAATACAGATAATATTTTGACTTTTAAAAGATGTATTGGCTGAAAGTTTCCCTTGTGGTGTACTCCTTAGTGAAAGAACTTCTTGTTCTCATCATTCCCTAGTTCTGTGGACTGAAGAAACCACTTCATTTGAGAGAAGTATTTAAGCATATTTTCATCGATTAGCTCTGTATTAATTAAATGATTATTGTCAAGTGTTTCCAGATGTCTGCAAGAGTATTAGCAAAGTATGAAAAGATAACTATAGATACTTTAGATTTATTTCTTCTAGGGTAAAAAAGAAATAAACACACATTCTCAAATGTTTTAGTGGGTAGTCCTGGATAAGAGTTTATGATTACAGGTGTACATGTGGCATGAACTTGAGTGTATGTGGCACATTGTGCTTTCACTACTCTTTCTTTGTAGAGCCAACAGGAAATTAAAATTAATGAGAAGCCTGCACTCTGAAATACTTGCAGAATTCTTGACAATTTCAGTTCCTTGCCAGCTCACGAAATCTGTGCTGGCAGTTGTATCTAACAGATGGTGTGGCGTGTGCACAGTTGTATCATGTGATTGTCTAGGTCCATGTAGAATTTTTATTAGATTTTTGACCATCAATCTGTTGAGGCATTTAAAACAGCCATAACTTTTGTTCTGAAAGGAGAGTGGCCTTTCTTCAAAGTTAAGTATGTATATTCAAGTAGGAAAAAATGTTAATAGTCACTGGGCAACTAAACTATATTTAGTTGATTCTATAGTAGTTAAAGACAAGAAAAATTTAGTGTCTTTGAATTGCTGAACTTTTTTCCTTCAGTATCATTTAATCCATTTTGCCACCTGACGTGGAATGAGCATTTTGCTATCTTATTCCTACATGTGTTATAAAAGGCTTCCTTGATTTCAGAAACTTCTATTTATTTGGTGGTTATTCCTAGGTAAAGTCTTCTGAAAAAGTAAACTAATTCTGCTTATTTATGTAATTAATGCCTTAAGTTAAAGCTTGCTATATCATTGTTTCCTGTACAAATTAAAGTGAGCAAGCCTGAATTTAGGCATTAATAAAAGCAGTGTGCAGGTGCAGTTTGTGGTTTCTTGTCACCGTATTGGAATTTATTAAGACATTTAAAGCACGTAGCAAACGAAAAATGACTTACTAAAAAGTTCTTAAAAGCATAGACTTTCTTCATAGTAATTTGTTCTTTTTAGAAGCTTGTGTTGAAAATTTGACTAGTTTGCATTTTAAAGCAGATATTGTACTCCAAGCATATGTTGTGGCTAATGTTGTTATACTGGGAAAGTTATTTTGACTATGTGGGTTTTCTGTTCATAACCTCATGTTGAATGTTTATTCAGTAAGTAGTGGCAAGTGTTGGGGTAATTACATCAAAAGAGATGTTAAAGCCAATAATGAAATTCAGGATCAAAAAGGACTGGACAATATAATTTATTGACTTTTAATTTAAGACCATTGCCCCACAGAGTTTACTTCTTAAAAAGGTAAGCCATTAGATTACAAGTAATGTTAGGATTGGTTGAAGTTACTAGTAATGCATATAATAGGTTGTGTTGATAATAGTAATTTTTTACTTTATTATAAATGAAATTTCTTTAACTCTGAGATTTTTTTTAATACTTTAATTCTGGTTTTCAGAATATACTTGGTAGTTTAGTGTCTGAACCCTTTCCATAACTGATTTTCACTATGATTCCTGACATAAATATCTTTCACACTTAGGAGGACATAATTCTTTTGGAGACCTCTTAGATTTTTTGATCTGGTTAGACAAGTACTAACAGCTTTCTCTCTTGTCTTGTCATTAGGTTCACAACCTTTTTCCATAGTACATCTCACTCACAAAAATAGAAAGCTTTCATTAAGCTGAATTCTTCATGCTGGAAGTCTTTATAGTAAGGAACAGTTGTTTATTTTAAATTCCAAAACCTAGTTGTCTTGCTTCATAATCAAATTTGTTTTGTAATTTTACTCATCACTAGTAAAAATAATCTCCTTCCCAGAAATATATAGACTTTAAGATGATAGGTGAAATTATGTTAGTTTTCCATAATGTAAAAATACTTTCAAAAATCAGTAGACATTAATAAACACATTGAGGCCCCTATGATTAAACGGAAGGAGAAATGGGAAAGGGACAAGGGGATATAAAGAATGTTGGGGTGGGGGGAACAATACTACATATAGTAGCAGATACAATTTTAGAAAACAAAAACCTCAATTTCATTAATTTATTTTGAAGACAATTTTTCATGGTTCTTAACAAAGGAACTTTTCATGTTTTAAGTAATGGTACCTTTTTAATTTAATATGCACTGTATTGATGTAATTAAACTGTTAATTGGTAAGGTGTCATACAAAAGACTCAGTAATCTGGGTTAGAGTATTAAATTGTATTGCAAGAGGGTGGTCTTCAGGAAGGGGGAGTGTCCCAGGACCCCACCCCCACCTTAGGCCTGAGAGAGCCAGGACGCCTAGGACTACGATTCCCAGAATGCCATCATCACCAAAGGAAGGATGCTGAGGACTGAGGGTGGAGTTAAGCAATGGTTTTTTTGGGGGGATTTAAATACCTAACCTGTGATCTTGGAGAGATTGGTCCCTGGTGTGGATGGAGGAGAGTTTTCCTGAGTAAGCAGGAAGAGTCCAGCTCAGCGAAACTGGTAGGACGTTTTTACCAATTTATTTCTTTATCATTTCTTTTTCCTTGTTGTAAATAAATCTTTTTATTAATTTTATTGTGTGTGCCTGCATTTGAGTTTTTAAGTCTCTTTTTAAGCGCACGGGTAGAAACCCAGAAAGGTAACCCATGGGGTTACCCTGTAACAGTATGTGAACCTAGTACAGCTTTGTAAACTAATGGCACCTCAAAAAAAAAATGCAAATGAAGAAAAAAAAGAATGCAAATGAAGTTATGTAATAGTCAAGTCTCCATGTATATAAATACATGAAGACCTAATAACCAGCCATAGACTACAAAACTAAAGCCTGTATGAGTTACAGCAAGAAAAAACTTTTATTCAAGGCTCAGAACTGCAGCTTAAGTAACACAGACCCAAGAAGTACTCAGGATATGTGCCTGAGTTGCCTTAGTCTAGAGTATCTCTACATTTGCAAAAAGAAGGGCCTGTCCCTGCTTTGTCCCACTCTATGCAAATGAGATTTTCAGTCGCTGCAGGTCAGATTGGTAAAGCGTTTGTTAAGTGGCAGTTGGTCAGATTTCAATCCTGGTGGTCTGTGGTAGGTAGGTTTTTGGTTTAGCTACTACTTCTAGGGTTAGCCTGAACTTGCCAGGATGTGGTGTTGTGCCTGGGGCTGGACCCTCGACAACCTCCCAAAGCTTAAAGTTATCAGGCTCAAATGACTCCAGAATGTTTCATGTTTCTAGTCACAGTCCTTCTACTCCCTTACTAACTAGTCACATGAAATGATAATGTGAATGATCATTGTTATTGGAAGAAAATCTGAAAGTCATTTTTGTGATTATGTTCTTTAATGAAAAGAAATTTGCTGTAGTTAATTTACTACAACATAAATGATGTTACAAAATCCTGAAATTGCCTTACTTTGGATTTTAAACATTTAATCATTCTTGCCCTGACTAGGAACATTGAACAACTTTATGTAGCATATCTACATAAAGCACAGTAGAAATAAGATATAGCTATAGCTAAGTTCCCTTTTGATTTGCAGAAATCAGTGAATTACAACTAATGTGTATAAATTCTGTTTTTCCATTTTCTTGTATTATGGAATTATAGGTATTCTTTTCAGGAAAATATTCTTTAAATAACTGAGTTAAGGAAATTAAGTTATTGTGTACCACTTAGCAGTCTAGTAGTCAGAATTTAACAGTAGTGCCTTAGATATGCTGCAAGTTCACTTTTTTTGTTGTCAATTTTTAAACATTTCCTAAAACCTAGTCTACCTATGAATTCCTTTCTTATATTTTGCACTAGTTGCCCTCATTATACATCTAAGAATTATCTTCTCTGTCTATAGTCATTTATACTTTTTTCCTCTTAACTCTGCATGAAACTATCAGACTTCCATTCAGACTGGTTGGTAGTTTTTGTTCAAATTATGAATGCTGGCTGTTAAAATCTAGACTTCTATCAGTGTCTTATAACTAGCTATGATTTGTTTAGCTCTTTATTTTTTCATCCACTAAGTTACAGGAGCTAAAAAAAAAATAAAAGAAAAGTCTGAGTTTGGGGAAAGAGAGCACGGGACCCTTTGGCCTAGCAAAAACTTTGTGATTACTTCAAAAATAATTTAAAAATTGGAAGGAGAAAAATAACATATATTAATATAATTGTCTTCTGACGTAGACAAAAATAAGACTTGCATGTTTGTGGTATGCCTCTGGATTAGGCATTAAATTAATTTTGACTGTTAAATAATACTTAATGGCAGCTTAAGAAAATGGTATCCAGTGTCTACAGTAACCCTTTCTTTATTGTAGAAATTCGTTATATATTAAAATGATGAGTATGAAGTTCATTCTTTCATTTTGACCATTTCATTCTCTAATTTTGTTTATATTTGTGTGTAACCTGGACACCAGTAAAGACAAGGATTTATTTTGAAGCCTAGTGCTTTCTTTTTTAAACCATTCTTTTGAATTTATTCCAGGTTACCATTTAATAAAATACTTGGTATTGAACCCTATAAAATTTCAAAGTAGAGGTCTTGTTTTTATGACATTAGAAGTGATTCGAATAAATGTCTAAGCAAATAGAAAAATATTAGATTATAAATCTCCAAATGCATATTTTATTGTTGAGTAAATTCTGTGGATAGAAAAATAATAGAACATGCTACTGAATAATACTAATATATAGATAAAATATTTATTGCTGAAAAACTTTAGATTTATTTACAATCTCAAAAAGGCTTTATTAGCAATAGTACTTCTCATTCTTTGTTATATTCCCTGGTAAGGACTTTGATTTATGGTCAATTGAGAGTTTAAAAGTCTTATCCAACAATAAACTTATGCCTAGGGGTTTTTTTGGTTTGTTTTTTGTTTGTTTTTTTTGAGATGATTTTTCTTCTTAGATTTACTTATTTTTGCATACAAGCTAGGGTGCAGGCCAGAGGTGTGGAGCAGTGGGAGGGTTCACCAGAGACAGAGTGGGGGCAGAACAGGCAGATCGACTGAAATACACTGCTGAGGAGAGCAGCCGGGGAGACAGGGGAGGTCTGTTGCGCCATGCCTGTCCGGGCATTGAACTCGGGCCCCCACAGCCGCGGACAGCTCCATAGCGCTGCCCCTTTACCTGTTGTGTCACCAGGGAGGCCCAACTTATGCTTAGTTTTATGAGATTGTTTACTTTATATCCTTGTTGCTGGAAGCACTGTTTGATTACTAAGTAAGAGTCATTCAAATCAAAATTTAAGTGAAGGTTAAGTGAAGGTACTCCCCTTAAGAAAATAATCCTGTTAAGGTGTTTTCATGAAATTTACGAACCTGTAGGCATTGGTAAATTATTTATTTCTGTTCTCAACGTATCTCATATAAAACAGCCTAAGTGTTTGAATGCCATGAATTTAAACTGTTTAATGAACATGCAGTTTACACACAGACACACACACACTTCCTTGAAATTATTATGAATGTGAATTATGTTATCTTTTAAAGTTTCAAAAGTTAAAATAAAATTTATATTATGTGCCAATTGTAAGACTGCTTAAGAAAACCTTAGAAAACCGCCTCAGAAATTGCCAACTAATCCTATCTAAACATATTGTATGCAAGTTAAGAAAAAAGGGAAAGTAGGGTCCTCCCCGGTGGCAGAGCGGTTGGGCGCTGCGCTGTGGAGCTGTTGGCTGGCGGGCGATGCCAGTTCGACGCCCAGCCAGGGAGAATCCCACATGGTGCAGCAGACCTCTCCTGCCTCGCCCGCTGCTCCCCTCAGCAGTGTATCTCTGATCTGCCTGTTCTGCTCCCCACTCTGTCTCTGGTGAACCCTCTCGCCGCCCCGCACCTCTGGCCTGTACCCCAGCTTGTATACATAAATAAATAAAAATTCTTTAAAAAGAAAAAAGGGAAAGTATTTTGTTCCTATAATTTTATGTTCTGCAAGCTCCTTTTCATCAGTTGCCGAAACTAGCAGTTTCATCATTAAACAGACTTACTAGATTAAAAATTTTAAGGTAGATCATTAGGAACAGACTTCATTGGGCAAATTTGTTTTTGTTATGTGATGAACTTTAGAAAACTTTGCATTTTAACATCGCTATCCCTGAGTTTTTGTATACTCATTTTACAAAACACTTAAGAATCATTACAGTCTATTAGTTTTAAACCTAATTTTCCTAATTTTAAAGCATTGTAAACGAGATAAAGACTGTATGGTTAAAATATTTATTGGAAGGCTTTACACAGGTAATTTTGCTTACTTTAATTAACTCTGTCAAGTGGTAATAAAAATTCCTAGTCCTAAATTGTTAAGAATTTTATTTCATATTTATTTTCCCTAAATTATCTTTCCCTAAATTATTTCTTCTAGTTAATTAACCGAAAACATTAGCCACAATATTTTTTAAATTTTATAACAACTTTTACTGAGATATATTTCACTCATTTAAAGTGACTTATAAAATACTGTATACATGGTTATGTATCCATTACCACAATCAATTTTAGAATATTTCATCACCCAAAAAGAAACCCTGCACCCATTAATTATCACTCCTATTTCCACACAATGTCCTCCTCCTCCCAGCCCTAGACAACTACTAATCTAACTTCTGTCTCTGTGGACTTGCCTTTCTTGACATTTCATATAAATAGAGTTACACAATATGATCCACAATTATTTTTTCAACCTTTCACTAAACAGTTGATCATAATACAATGACATAATATCTTTTGACTTAGGAATTTGCAAACTATCACAAGAGATAATATAAACCAGCATAGATAATACTTGAAGTCATAAATAAAATATTTTAAAGTGAACTTTTCATGACCTTAAATACTAGGTTAGTGAAATCTATTTTTGTATATTAGAAATCATTTGTAACACATACACAGTTATCCCCAGGACCCTAGTTCCCCAGGCATAGGGGTCTGGATTTTCTTTTTTTTTATGTATATATTTTTATTGATATTTATATCTTTTACATTTTGTATTCCCCTTGGGTAACCCACCGCCAGTTCACCCGTGATCCATCTCCCTGGTCCCTTGTGTTCTTTTCTACTCCATTTTGTGCCCTTATCCTCCCCTCCCTCTGGATTTTTATAGTGTTATTTTTCCTTGTTCTAGTGTAGGGTGAAATTTTATTTACTTGGTCTCTTTTAAACTTAGCTTGCAACAGAACCACCCTGCTTTTTGTAGCTTGTTTACAAGTGACCATACAACTTGGATTTTCCTGAACAGTTCTAAAATTTCACATATTCCATTTTAATTTCAAGCCATATGTTGTGATTTTTATTTAAAAAATGTCCTTACTGTGTATGTTGTGGGAAATTTTTCTCTAACCCATCTTGATTTAATTCAAACTAATGCATAGGTGATAAGTAGGTTTTTTGAGCAGATAAATATTTATTTTCTCAGAATATTCAGTGACTTTATTACGAATATCCTTTCTATTAAGATTTATTATATATATTTTCTAAGCTTCCTGTTCTTAAAAAATGTATGGTCTCTGGATAGTAGGTAATTTTATAGACGTCTCCATTTGGGGGGTGATGTAGGAAAATAGCCTAATTCTCAGAAATTGGTGGTGAAGTGTTTAGGTAGGAAATGCCATGTATTCTGTATATACTTATATTGGGAATGGGGGTTATTTCCATCTTAACAATATTAAACCTTCCAGCCCATAAACATAGAATGTCTTTTCATTTATGTGGGACTTTTAAAATTTCTTTAATATTTTGTAGTTTTCATAGGATAAGTTTTACACTTTTTAAAAAAAAATTATTCCTAAATGTTTTATTCTTTTTAATGCTAACGTAAATAGAATTTTTTAATTTCATTTTTGGTTTTCTCAGAGCTACTGTATCACACACAATTGACTTTTGTGTATTGATCTTGTGTCCTGTGACCTGCAGAACGTTTTTACTGGTTCTAATAGTTTTTTGTGTGTGTGTGGACTCCTTACAATTTTCTGTATACAGAATGACCTCATCTGCAACTTAAGATAGTTTTACAATATTGTGTTTAAGTACATCATTTCAACAAACATGTATTGAGGTATTGTTCTTTCCGGCACTGTACTCCCTGTCAGCAGTATAGTGATAAAGGTATAAGCTCTACTTTCGTCAAGTATGCAATCTAGTTGAGATTTTAAAGCAGTAATCACAGTTCAACATCACACATACTATGATTGAGAAATATATAAAGTGCTACAGTAGCACAGAGTTGATAAGGCTACTAAGCTGAGGAAGTAAAGGAAAATTCCACATTAGATTATATACAATTCATTCTGTAAATAAATAGCCATTGGTTATGATAACTTGTCATTTCAAGGCTAAAATGAGCTTGGACCTTTTAAGATTATTATATACAATTCATTCTGTAAATAAATAGCCATTGGTTATGATAACTTGTCATTTCAAGGCTAAAATGAGCTTGGACCTTTCAAGATTATTAGTAATAAATAGTACTTCAGCTTTAAGATTTTTTACATCTATCAAATTTAAGTAGATTTGCATTAATAGACAACACATCAAATTTTCAAAGTATATACAGATGTTTGATTATGTAGTAAATCTGTTGCTATAAAAGCGTATGATCACATTTGGAAAATTGCTATTGCATGTCTTGGCAGTTTGTTAAGAACTGAAAACTTTTAAAACTAACTGGTGTTTTGATAGATTAAGTTCAAGGCCACCTTTTGTTTAAATGATGTTTTGTTTTCTGTAATTAGACCATGCTAGGTGAATTAAGTATGTAATTAAAAACAGAAGATTTGGCTAATTCAGAGTAAATGTGTACAAAATACAAGGTCATTATCCATCTCTAGTGAGACTCCAGATGAACAGCACACATGGAACTATTTATAAAACCTTTGCATGGTCAAATGTTTCTTCTAGGTTGTTGTCCCTGGCTTTAAAGTATTCATAGACTTTCAGGAAAAAAAGTACCTGTAATATAGCCATATGATCCCATGTTCTGTGTTCATCTGAATAGAAAACTGAAAAAGATTAAAATCTAATCATCTATCCTAAATAAAAAGATAAAATATACTCCTCCTGTTTTAACAGTGAACATTTAATATTTTGCTTGCACAGAGTTCATGGTCAGAACTCTGATAACTTCTGAGTGTTCTGAGTCTCAGTTGCTTTCATTTTCATACACCCTGGAGATACACAAGTAAAACACCTCTAATTTAATCTATTTCCTCAGTGCTTAGTCAACAGTGGGTGCCATAGGATGGGAAGCCTGGGAAGAGTTAATTGAGAATACTTTTTCTTTTTGTGGTTCAGAAGTGGAAAACAGGTGTTTAATTTAGTAGTTTGATTCAGGGAGAAAATTAGAATTGGTTACTGGAAGCACAATATTTGAATTTCTCTTAGAAATCCTGTCACAATTTGCCTCATGCTGCCTCTCCAGCTTTTTCTCATGGTTCCCCTTCTACAAGTATCTGTGCTTCAGTTTTCCTGGACTTCTCTGGCATCACCACCCAGGTCTTTATCTACCTGTCTTTTGCCTGGTTTGGGGGGTACTGTTTGAGGTTGATTTCCTCAGGGAAAAAGATAGGTTAGCTCTTCTAACGAATGTGTCCATAATCTCTTGTAAAGCTGTCATTATACCTTTTAGTTATTACTTTTTATGTCTTCCCCATGGTTTAATTGCTGCCAGGGTTTCAAAAGATCTTGACTGTTGTGTGCCATACTGTATCGCAGCACCACTGGTGATTTTTGGCCAATAGTTGCTCAAACATTTGTTCAATAAAGTACATGTTGGATAAATGCTACAGATCTTTCATTTAAATTAGATTCAAGTCAGGAGCATTACGTTTTTAAAAATCTGTACTAAAACACTGTACTAGGCAATGGTAAAACAAAATAATAAGTGCTAGCCTATTTTTTCTTCTCACATTGCTTAAAATTAAAAGACTTTTCTGGGAATTTGTTATAAAGCCTTTTTAAATTAAGGGAATAGTTCAGTAACAATTGATTTGGGATAAAAGACCTATTTTAATTTCCTTATCCAAGCCAATTAAGTACTTAAGATGCCAGTGCAAATAATCATAATGCAAAGAGGGCTATTGTTTAATGGAAGAATCTTCAAAGCTATAGTTGAAACTGTGCAAAGAGTACCAGGTCTTCCTGTTAGAAAAAGGAGATGCTGCTAAAGAACTTAGCATTTGAACAGATTTTTCAGAATGAGTAAGATTGTACCAAGCAGACAAGTGGAAAAATAGCTGTATAGTATTTGCAGAGGAGTTAGGCACAGGCAAACATGCTCAACATTGCTGGAGCATAAAGTTAAGTTGGGAATTGGTAGAAATGAGGATGGCGAGTAAGAGGTACATTTATGCCTTACAGAGATGTTGAGATTAGTTTGTACGTAATTGAGAAGCATTAAAAAATTAGGATGAACAGATATTCTCTAGAAACCAGATTGCAAGGCATTAAGGTTAGAGGTAGGGATATTGTTAGAGATTACTACAATGTAATAAAGTCCAAATGATAAGTGGATGAAGGCAGTGGTCTCTAGTCTTTAAGTGACTAGATCTGGGAAGTGAAGAAAAGGGAAGTATCTCAGATGATTCTCAGATGTTTTCCTTGAACAGCCTGGTAGGTGATGTCTCCATTCACTAAGTTAAGGAATAGTGAGTAACTTTTTTTTTTAAAGATTTATTTATTTCGCGTGCAAGCTAGGGTGCAGGCCAGAGGTGTGGGACAGTGAGAGAGTTCACCAGAGACAGAGTGGGGAGCAGAACAAGCAGATTGAGCAAAATACACTGCTGAGGGGAGCAGCGGGCGAGGCTGGTGAGGTCCGCTGCGCCATGTGGGAATCTCCTCGGCCAGGCATTGAACTTGCACCTGCAGCTGCTGACAGCTCCACAGTACTGCACTTAGCCCGTTTTTTTAAGGGGAAAAATGGTGAACCATTTGGACATGTAAGTGCTGTCAAACATTCAGAAAGAACTATTTGTTCTGTATATCCAGATATCCAACTTGGCTATCTGTCTGACCTAGAGATTCAGAATTTTGGGTCATTTTTAAACTGATGTATTTGAAGTCATGCATGTAATAATAGATTGACTAAGTTGAGTCCCTGGGGGAATATCAACAAGAGGAGAAATACGATGTTTTAGATACTGAAGGAGAAGAGCTTTTCCAAACAAAGATCAAGGTGAAAAACTTCAATAAGATTAATTCATATGAGAGCTTATAAACTGGAGATTGGATGTGACACAAGGTTAGTGTTACTTTTAAATCAAGCAGCCTCAGATGGTGAGGTCTAAAGCTTATATTACTTCAGGGTAAAGAGTTAATCAAGGGGAAGTAGTAGTCTGCTTTCTAGGAAGAGAAGAGATACAGGAAGATAATTGAAAGGAAGCTTAAGGTTAAGGAAACTTTATTTTGGTTTGACTTTGGTATGAAAATTTGATGATTTTTAAAAGGAAAGAACCAATGGCAGGAGTTGGAGGATTGACTAAAGATAATCAATGGAATGGAGTCTCTAAATAAAGAGAGTGGGCGGGACCAAGAGCATTGATAGGGAAACCAAGTGTAGATGGAAAAGAGGAATTAGTACTGTTCTAGCTCAGGGAATTGGGTGGCTGCTGACTTGGAGATGGAAAGAAGAGTGGCAGATAGAGATGTCCCCTAATAATTACTGTCCTGGCCATTTATCAATCCTCCTGCCAAATATCTACCAGCTTCAAACCTCAGCTACCGTTACAGGTCTCCCTGATTTTCCTACCCACAAAATCCATTTCATTCTATCCAAAAACATAACAAAACTCTATTTTTAGAGTCATTTACTTGAACTACCACACTAAATGTTGCTCCCTTTTTGTTCCCTTTTTCAGTCTGTCTCCTTTGTGATTACTTTCAACATTTTCACGTGATTTTTAGACCTTTCTCCAATTTCACACCTCTTCTAGATTAATTTAGTTCTCTACTGTGTTCTCCCATTCCAGTGTCACAAAATCAAATATACTTCTAACAAACTCCAAACATCCAGGAAAACATCATTTAAAAAATTCTGCTTGTACATAAAGATCCTTACAGAATGAATCAGATAACAGTTTAACTCATTTTTGATAAAGGAAGATATATGAGTTATTTTGCTTACTGTTTTTGTTTTTATTTTTCTCTTGTTTTTCTTTGCCACTTATACAGTGTTCTAATTGCCGAATTTGGAAATACTTATTTTCATTCTTTAACAATCATTTGTGTTTCATTGAGCTTTCTTGGAAAATAATCCCTATGAAAATTTATTAATAATAAGTGAGTAATGTCATGATTCCACCAAAGTCATGACTTAGTCTTTTAGAATATTATCTGTCTCTCAGACAGTAATTTACATTCTTTCCTATTATTACCAGTTCTATTTTAGAAAATTTTATTTCAGGCATACATTTGAGTGCTACCTTTTATGTTTCTGTTACGACATGTAGGTCATTTGAGCCTTAATTTTGCTTGTGTGGTAAAAATAGCCTTTATCTAGAAGATGAGTAATAGCTAAAAACGAGTAACATCTATACACTATAATAGGATTCCTTTTTTTTTTTTTTTTAGTTTGGTCATTACTTTATTATCTGTGTAGAAAAGGAAACTTTACATGCCACTTTTAGCCTTCCTATATTAATGCTATTCTCATGGTTTTTAAGATGCCATTTTGATCCCTGAATCCTTATATATCCTCTGGTATATTTTAGTTTTTCAGTTTCCTAACTGAGCATCCCAGAATTGTTTCTGTACTTGTTAAAGAATTTAAAATAAAATGTTTTTATACTCATTGCTATTTTTAAGTTTGTAATAGATGAGGAAACAGTGGTTTTCATTTTATTAATAAGTGTCCTGAAGGATATCCTGATTATTATCCTGGCCATTTATCAATCCTCCTGCCAAATATCTGCCAGTTTCAAACCTCAGCTACCGTTATAGGTCTATCATTTATTTATTTGCAATAGCACTTAAATGTACTGCCAAGTTACAAAATAAAGTGTTTACTGTTGATTTGTTTTATAAAAACAAGCAAATAAAAAGAATACTACATGCATATACACTCTGTGTTTGTTTTGCATAAGCAAAGAAGCTATCGAAGGATGTCATTAGGCAATTAGCAAGGAGGTTAGCAACTTGATTAGCTTTTTCTATATGTGCCTTGCTATTTTTTTCACTTTTGTATATAAAAAAATACGAAAAAGAGAAAGCGTAAAGAAAAAATGAAATAAAATTCTGATCTCTGAATTACTGTCTAAATCAGTTCTATTGAATTATCTAGAAATATTTGTTAAAAATAAGATCCCTGAATATTAAATAGAATCTCTAGGAATGATTAAATACTAGACTACTCAAACATGGTGGATCATCAGAATCATCTAAGATGATTTTAAATATCTACATTTTTTCCTCCATAAAGAGAGAATTAGTGGTTTGTAATGGTTTATGGAACTTGCAGTCAGTGTTCTAGAAAGTGCCCATGTAATTCCAGTGATCCACCCAGTTTGAGAATCCCCTGTTTAATAATTTATTCTCTCTGTGCAAGACACTTTGTTGGGTGCTGCAGTTATTTTAAAGGTTACTGAAATACAGGTTTTGCCTTTAAGGACTTTACAATATGGTTGGGGGTTGAGGATAGTATAAAAAGGGATGGAAAAGATTGATAAATAGCAGCTGTTAACAGGGCACAAGAGAAAATGCCCTAAGATATATGTCAGGAAAAAAGGTAAGAGTGTCTGCTGTTGCCTCTTTTTTAACTCTCTTTAACTCTCTTGAAAGTTCTATCTAATGCAGTTAAGACAAGAAAATGAAGTGGAATATATATGTATTTATTCATATATAATATGAATACACACACACACACAGCAAAACAAGTAAAAATAACATCATTTCAAATTGAAAATATAACCTAATTGGAAAACCCAAAATAAGCAATGAACATTTATGAATCATACCAGTAAGATGGTCAGTTGCAAAATAATTCAAAGATTGTTTCCTCTATACCAGCATAGAGAAATGTTTTTAAAGATTCTACTTACATAAACAATAAAACTTGCACAAATATATAAAAACAACCTACAACTAAAGAAATGTGCCTAGTAAAGTAAACCATAGAACTTAACTATATTAACTCTAGAACCTATCTAAAGGGCATTAAAACATTTTCATAAATGGAAAAACATTCCTTTTTTGTGGATGGGAAGAGTTCATGTTTAAAAGTTCTGCATTCTCCGCCCTTCCAAATTGTTCTCCATCATCTAATATAATTCGATTAAAATTTCAGGGGTTTTGTTTGTTTTTTTCCAACCTGGCAGTGTCCTTCTAAGAATTCCCTTAGAGGAATAAGCCAAATAGATTTTTTTTTTTTGGAGGGGGGAAAGACATAATTTGAATTACTTGCATGATTGAGTATTAAAACATTTCCAAAGTCACAATAATTAAAAGTATATTACTAATTCAAAAGATCAGAATTTAATAAAAGTATAATTTTTGGTTATTAGGAGCAGATATTTAATAATAACATTATTGAATATGTTGAATATGGTGTTAGTACAGTCAGCTAAATGTGTAGAAATAATACATTCCTTATGGGTTAAGCATTAAAATTAAAAAGCAATAGGAAAAGTGTAGACAATTATGTACATATTCTTGATGTAGATAAGGGAAATATATGATAGTATATATATTATAGTAAAGGCAGATATATATATCAATATATAATAGTAAAGGCAGATACCACTTTTTAAGAGGATTTGATTTGTTAACATAAAATTATAAGTCTGCACAACAAAAAAAATCAACTAAATTGAAAATCAGATTAGGAAGAATTATTTGTAATTTGTCCACACCTTTAATATAAAAAGAGCTTTTTCTCAATTAATGATAAAAAGATTAACTCCTAACTTTGCACTGGGAAAGGGGGAGCACATGTAAATTTAAATTTCCAGAAGAGTAATTGGTCAATGTATCAAAATCTTCAGTGTGATTTTACATCCTTTTACCCACTGCTCAGAATGTAATCTAAGGAAATTGGTATGTGCAAAAGATGACAGCATTGTTTGATGGAAAGTGAAAATAATTTGTGTAGAGACCCACTCCTTGAGACTCACCACTCACCAGTTCTGGGCTGCTGCGCTCATATTCATACTTTCATGTTCGAAGGTAGAGTCCTCTCCGTTCTTGTAGCAGGATGGGGAAAAGTATGAAAAAGGACATGCCTCAGCCATCTTTGGTGGATGGTAGAAGCCTTCATATAATACTGGCCAATACTTGGTCTTATGGCTACACCTAGCTGTGAGACAGGAAATGTCTTTAAGCTAAACGGACATGTGCCCAGCTAAAAATGTTACTTCTGTGAAAGAAAAATAGAACTGATATTGGGGAACAGCTACCAGTCTACCACATACCTCTCCTCTGATTTTCATCTTCCATTTAACCTTTATTTTTGAGGACACTGACTCATTCTCTCTCTACTTCCACAATGTGTCTGGTCTGTAGATCATCTAGGTGAGACCTTGACTGCTCATACCCAGGAGCTACGTATCTACCTTTAGTGTCCATCACTAAATTCCTCATCAGCATGTCATTTTTTAAGACATGATGCATTTTTCCTACCCAAATATGGGAAATCTGTTGCAGTGCCTAGCAGCTGAAGTTGCTACTAAACATTACCAGCTGGTTTATAGCATTTGAAGGAGGAAAGAATCAACTCTAAATCTTCACTTCCTTTCCAGTCCCGCCCCCAAGTAACTAAGCAGTGTAGTCAGCTTTGTGCCTCATTGTTTAGGAGAGTATAAAAACATAGAGGGAACAGTCCATTTTCTCTCTCCTAATTCATTTAGAACACTATACAAGCTACAAAAGTATATTTGAATCCCACCTTTGAGGATTTTTTTAATTAAGCCAGAATACATTCTTACCAACAGTGTAAGAGGGTTCGTTTTTCTCCGCACCCTAGCCAACAGTTGTTTCTGGCCTTTTGATATGGGCCATTCTCAGACATCCCTTTTTGAGTACCAGGATATATAAATTAAATTTCTTTGCTCAAGATCACACACCTGGGGAATGCTGGAGCTAAGGATTTAGATCCAGATCTTTCTAATCCTCTTACTCAACCATGGTGATATACTGAATCCCTAAATATAGAGTGAAAACACAAATATTGTCTTCATATTTTAAATAATGATGCTATGGCCACAGGATTATACATGTTCTGTGCCACTGTTAGAAATTAAGGCAAAAATTTTTTTTAAAGATTTATTTATTTATACATACAAGCTGGGGTACAGGACAGAGGCGTGGGGCGGCCAGAGGGTTCACCAGAGACAGAGTGGGGAGCAAAACAGGCAGCTCAGAAATACACTGCTGAGGGGAGCAGCGGGTGAGGCAGGAGAGGTCTGCCGCACCATGTGGTATTCTCCCTGGCTGGGCGTCGAACCCGCATCATGTGCCTGCTGCTGACAGCTCCGCAGCGCAGCGCTCAACCACTGCACCACCAAGGAGGCTCAATTAAGGCAAATTTTAACTAAATTTTAAAAGAGGTATTTTGTAACAACTTGTATATATGTGCTGGTGTGTGTGTGTGTGTGTGTGTGTGTGTGTGTGTGTGTGTGTGTTTATTTCTGGACTTTAAATTCTGTTTTATGGGTCCATGTATCTATTTTTGTGACAATACCATGTTGTTTTTAATACTGTTGTTTTCTAGTAAAGTTTGAAGTCAGGTAATGTGATACCTGCACTTCTCTGCTTTCTTTTCAAGATTGCTTTTGCAAATTTGAGGCCTTTTGTGATTCCAAATAAATTTCATTATTTTTTTCTTTGAAAAATATTGCTGGGATTTTTATAAGAATTGCATTAAATTTGAATATCATTTTAGGCAAAATAGTCATTTTAACTATGTTAATTCTTCCCATTCTTGAGCACAAGATATCCACTAGTTGCAATTAATTTCTTTCTCTGTGTGCTACTTTTGTATTATAATTATTTTGTATTATAATTATTTGTGACATGCATATATATACTTGATAATATATTAGAAACCCTTTGAGAGTAACTATTCAGCTATTTTCCAGAGCTTCATACAATAATTTGTCCATAAAACATACTGCATAAAATTATGGATGTCAAATGAATTTGGCATCTAGAGTAACAATAGTGGTTCTATGTAAAATTCAAATTGACTAGTTGAATATGGGTTGTCTGGTGGCCTGTAACTAAAGCATTGGATTTAGAAATAAAATTCTTCTAGATAAATCAAATGACTAGGTTAACTTTTGTCAAGAGTACCAGAATTTATTTTATTCTGCAGTATTTAGCATGGTACAGTTTGTGTATCTGAGTGTGTGTGTACACACTTGGACATATATATTATACATGTGCACATATTAAAAGGAGAGTCTTAAAATTTTAAATCTTATATTTTCCATTATGCATTTTTTAGAATAGTCATTATCACACATTTGAAAATCTAAGTCATGTAAATATGATGAAGTAGCTCATTCGCAACATAAGCACATTATATTGACATGAAAGTCTATAAACTTGTATTATTATCTTCTGATTGAGTGTGGACTGTTACTTTTCTTTCCCTAGCTGCTCAAGTCTAATCTTATTAGTACCTCTTCTAGGAAAACTTCCTTAAAGCCCCATCCTAACCCCCATCTATATTAGCAGTACCTGCAGTTGTTCTCTCCCTCTCCCCTTGCAACTATCAGGCCCAGCCTAGCACTGCACTGGAAATAAGGTAGGCAGTAAAAGTTTGTAGATTGAATGAACAAATGAAAAAACTCAGCATTTAAATGTCTCTGTGTGTGTTTGCCTCCATTAAAAGCAATGTAACATATCTGTATGTACAGATGCAGAGGACTGTCCATATGCACTTTCTAGTGAAATAAAAACAAGTTTTAGGACAGAAAAAGACCCCCTTTTTGTAACAGCATCTGTGGGGTAGGGGGAGAAGGTCTAGAAATCATAGAACAAATCAGAGTTTTCCTAGGTAAGTTGGGTGATCAGGCGTGGAAAGTCAGAAGTGAACTTTCCGTATATAGTACATTTTGTATTGGTATTTTTGAATTTTTTAATTACATGTGGACTACTTTTGTAATTTTTAAGTGAACTTTTAAGTGAATTTTTGAGTGAATTAATGTTAGTGTTACTGCTCAAAGTATTCAGTGATATTTTAGCATAAACTATATTTAAAGACAAAGCTTGGCTTTTCCCCAATTTTTGTAGGACGGGAATTATTTTCTTTGTATAACTGTTTTCTGGTCCTTTTTTAAAAATGTAGGATTTAAAATAAACTGGATGATGTTATGCCATTAAGCCACAGAGGCACATGCATTGGGATACAAGAAATTCTCTTTTAGTCTGTTATTATTCAAGACTGATCAGTGGAGATGTGGGTTAGTAAGAGACTAATTACACTGAATGGTAATCGCAATGTTAGGGCTGTTTTGAGCTGCTTTAACCCTTTTTCAAACACACCCCTGGGTGCTCTTGGATAACTTAATTCCTTGCCACCGAACAACTAGTCTTAATGATGATGGTAAACCATTTCTTCTGAGCCTAGGCCCAAATGAAAGTACCAAGAGAATTCACCACACCTTAAATTAAATTGGTTATCCCACCCTTTACTTCCTTATCTATTATATGAACCAGAAAAATGGTCTTACTAAAACAAGGTTTTTGAGGCTTCAGAGTCTTGGTTATTTTAAGGTCGTTCCTAAAGTTTTCTCACATGGTCCAGCTGCCAGACAGATTGCACATCAGTTTCCTGCAGCATTTGGCAGGCCTGTATACTCACTGCCTTAAAGCAATTTGAATTTATTGATTTTGAAATTTTTGATAGCTTTCTAAAAGTTCCACCCACCCCCCTCATCTAAGTTTACTTTGGAAAAAAATATTCACAACAGAACACATTGGCCCATTTTTGTGCCAAGACTTTCAGGGAAATATTTTATATGATTAATATTGTGTGGCTAATCTGGTGTGAAAAATCAATTTTATCCATTTTAACTTATGAGAGCATGACCATCCTGTGTGAACTATTTAAAGAGCCTGTGACTTCACTAATCCAAATTTAAGTGTTTGTTACAGCCTTTATTTATATGTGTTATATTAATCATGTCAGTTAATATTGGGCCACATTTCTTTTTAAGAATTGAATCATGCTTCATCAGCAAAGGCATATATTTTCTTTTCAGGGCATTATCCTCACCTGGCCTCAGGCAAGTGAAATTAGTGGACTATCAACTCAGTGAAATACACAGCTCATGGTACCAGGCCATTTTAGTAGGTCTGGATTCAGTTAGAAAGCTTCCTTATCTGTCTGTTCTTTTAAATTTATTTGTCCTAAAAGATTGGTGTTCTCTCTCTTATTAATAGTCAAAAGGGAACCAACATTATAAAATCTGTATGATGATTTCATTCCATCAAACTCAAGCTATTTTATAAAGCATTGCATCATTTGTTACTTGGTAAGCTCATTGTTCTGAAAACTTTAGTGTAAACACTTTGGGGAGATCAAGAAATAGCTATTCGTAAAGCTCATACAATACTCTGTTATCCTAGAGGTACAGCACCTCACAAATAACATAACTTCTACCCAAGAAATAATTGACTCACCAGGGAGGTCTTGTTCTCTTGTCTCATTAAATCTTGGAGAATTGCTGAGAAGTGGCTAGCAATTATTCTTCTCTCCATTTGGCATCTGTGGAGAGTTAGGCACCAAGCAGTTGGGGTCATGCACAGAGTCTAAGAGGGGGTACTGTTTGAATATTGGTCATTGAATCACTGCTGAACAAATCTTGAGACCTAACTTCTGAAGGCATCTTATAAGGGGAGGCAGTGACCTAAATGCCCAAAAAAAATTAGTCCTAAGCATTATCAGTCCTTTCCGTCATTTACAAATTGTTTTATTTTATGTTTTTTTTTTTCATTTTAAAATGTATATAATTTCATCACAGATCCATAAAGACATCTAAATAAATCTTACTTTTCATTCTTATTTGAAACCCAGTAAGGAATAGTTTAAAGAACTATGTAAAATTGTTTTGTGAGCGTTTTGTTTTCACCTTAATTGTTTTTAGGATTCAGGTTCTCAAATACATTTTTATTAAGGGAAAAAATGTTTTAAAAGTCTATAACAGATCTTTACGAGAACTATATTATTTTACGTGCAAGATTTGCATTTCAGCAATCCACATTCAGAGTGTTTTCATTTAGAGTTCCTTGGAAAGGACCTCACTGGTGGCACAGCCGTTAAGCGCTGCGCTGTGGAGCTGTCGGCAGTGGCGACGCGAGTTCGACTTCCGGCCGGGGAGAATCCCACATGGTGCGGCAGACCTCTCCTGCCTCGCCCGCTGCTCCCCTCAGCAGTGTATTTCTGATCTGCCTGTTCTGCTCCCCACTCTGTCTCTGGTAAGCCCTTTCGCCACCCCATGCCTCTGGCCTGTACCCCAGCTTGTATGTATAAATAAAAAATAAATCTTTAGAGTTCCTTGGAAAGGTGAATGCTATAAATTAAATGACATTAGTATATGTTTACATTTATTTTAAAGTGTCGAGATGGGGCAGACAGGAAAAACCTTGAATTTAATTCCTTCACCTTTTATCATCTTTGATAAGCTCAAGGAAAGTGTGAGAAATGTGTGACACTAACTTCAGTTGAACTAATACTAAACTTCAGTGGCTTTCTTTTTTTTTTTTTTAAGATTTACTTATTTATACATACAAGCTGGGGTACAGGCCAGAGGCATGGGGCGGCAAGAGGGTTCACCAGAGACAGAGTGGGGAGCAGAACAGGCAGATCAGAAATACACTGCTGAGGGGAGCAGCGGGCGAGGCAGGAGAGGTCTGCCGCACCATGTGGGATTCTCCCCAGCTGGGCGTCAAACTCACATGGTGGGCTGCCGACAGCTCCACAGCGCAGCGCTCAACCGCTGCACCACCAGGGAGGCCCCAGTGGCTTTCTTTTTAATGTGGAAGGTTACTAAGTGACAAGTACAGGAGAACCCTGATTATCAGAACTTAATTCCCTCATTTTAAAAAAATTAGACATTTTCAACAAAAATTTTTTCAGCTCATGCTTCCCTCCTTACTCAAGCCAATGGACACTGGTAATTAAGTGTCAATGATTGATAATAGTACAATACTTGCTCCCTGCCTTTATGTATCTTACCCAACTTTGGGGAGGGGGTAGTTAAAAGAAATTCTTTATGTAGTTTCCACTCATGGTGCGTTATATTTGGCAGTTATATTTGATCTGATTGTTCTCTCTGCTTCCATTCTTAACCTCCCCTACATTTTGCTTTCCATTCTGGAGCCAGATTGAGTCATTTAAAATGTAGTTCCAATTCTGTTACTCCCCTGCTCAAAACATACCAGCACCTTTCCATCACAGAATAAAATCTGAGGTCTTTACTATGGTCTCTTGGTACCATTCATGGTCTGGCACCCAGCCATCTCTCTGACCTCATTTCCTACCACTCTTTTTGTTCCCTTTGCTTTGCCTATACTGATCATCAAATAAAGTTAACTTCACTCCATCCTGAGGCCAGTGTTTTGGCTGACATGACCAGAAATGCTCTTCTTCTCATAGACATGCCCTCATTTCATTCCATTCACCTTCCAGTCATTCTTTGCCCTTTACCCTCCTTTGGATTCCTCTCACTATATTGTGCTACCCAACTATGTACTATGTAGTTCCACCAATTTTCTCTTCTTCACTAGAATGGGAGTCAGGATTTCTTGTAGTTTGTCTGCTGCTGCGCCTGGTACATAGCAGATGTTTAAGGAATATTTGTTGAATGAATGAAGACTAGCTACCCTGAACTGCATATATATATGTGTATGTGTGCGTGTGCGTGTGTGTGTGTTTATTTCAAAGTCCTGTGAGGTTCTTTTTCAAAGCATATAGCTGGTATCCTGATGTCCCCTCCCCCCTCACACCCACATGAAGAATATATGAAAATAAGAAGGTAAGAAAGGAGAGGGTATTTTTTTTCAATTGTTATTTTTATTTATGTCTTCTACTTTACTGTATATTCCCCGTAGGTTTCCCACCACCAGTTCACCCATGTACCGTCACCACAGTCCCCTGTGCTCCCCTCCCCCCCATTCTGAGCCCCAATCCTCCCCTCTTTCTTGCTGATTGTCGCTTTTGTATTTGTTTCCCCTATATTCCTGTTATAAGTGAGACCATTTGATATTTTTCTTTTTCCTTTTGGCTTATTTCGCTGAGCATGATCCCTTCTGGTTCCATCCATGTTGCTGCGAATTGCATGTGTTCATCTTTTTTGAATGCTGAATAGTATTCCATTGTGTATATGTACCACATCTTCTTGATCCAGTCATCTATTTTTGGGCATCTGGGTTGTTTCCATACCTTTGCTATTGTGAATAGTGCTGCAATAAACGTACGGGTGCATGTATCCTTTTGAATTAGTGCTTTTGTGTCCTTTGGGTTTATTCCCAAAAGTGGTATTGCTGGGTCGTATGGTAGCTCCATTTTTATTAGTTTGAGGAAACACCATACAGCTTTCCATAGTGGTTGGACCAGTTTGCATTCCCACCAGCAGTGTAGAAGAGTTCTTTTTCTCCCCATCCTCACCAGCATTTGTTTTTGCCTGTTTTTTTAATGTGCGCCATTCTCACTGGCGTGAGGTGGTATCTCATTGTGGTTTTGATTTGCATTTCCCTGATTATAAGTGATGTTGATATCATATAGCTGTTGGCCATTTGCTTTTCTTCTTTGTAGAAGTGTCTTTTTAGCTCTTCCCATTTTTTGACTAGATTGCTGACTTTGTTTTTTGTTGAGTTTTGTGAGCCCTTTGTAGATTTTAGTTATCAGTCCTTTATCATTTGTATTGTGTGCAAAGATTTTCTCCCAATTAGCAGGGTGTCTGTTTGTTTTGATTATTGTCTCTTTTGCTGTACAGAAGCTTTTTAGTTTGATGTAGTCCCATCTGTTAATCTTTTTCTTGATTTCTTTTGCTTTTGGGGATGTGTCTTTTAAAGATTTTGCTGAGATGTATGTCGTGTGTAGAGTTTTGCCTATATTATCTTCTATAAATTTTATGCTTTCAGGTCTTACATCCATGTCTTTTATCCATTTTGAGTTGGTTTTTGTGCAGGGTGTGAGGTAGTAGTCTAGCTTCATTTTTTTGCATGTAGCTGTCTGGTTTTCCCAACACCATTTATTGAATAAGCTAACCTTGTTCCATTGCATATTCTTTGCTCCTTTGTCAAAGATTAGTTGTCCATAGGTATGTGGTTTTCTATTCAATTCCATTGGTCTGTGCTTCTGTTTCGGTTCCAGTACCATGCTGTTTTAATTATTGTGGCTTTGTGGTATAGTTTGAAATCTGGGAGTGTAATCCCTCCATTTTCTTACTTTTTAGTCAGCAGAGCTTTGACTATTTGAGGTTTTTTGTGGTTCCATATGAATTTCATCAATATTTGTTCTATTTCTTTGAAGAATGTCATTGAGATTTTTATTGGAATAGCATTGAATCTGTAAATTGCTTTTGGTAGTATGACCATTTTGATAATGTTAATTCTTCCAATCCATGAACAAGGGATGTCTTTCCTTTTTTTTTTTTTTTTTTTGTGTTCTCCTCTATTTCTCGTAATAGGGTCTTATAGGTTTCTTTGTATAAGTCCTTTACCTCTTTTGTTAGATTTATTCCCAGGTATTTAATTTTTTTTGTTTCAATTTTGAAGGGGGTGATTCTCTTGATTTCTTCTTCTTCTGACTGAGTGTATATAAGAAGGCTACTGATTTTTGTGCATTGATTTTGTATCATGCTACTTTACTGAACTGGTGTATAATTTTGAGTAGTTTTTCTATGAAGTTTTTCGGATTCTCTACGTATATTATCATATCGTCTGCAAAAAGTGCTAATTTAATTTCTTCTTTCCCTATTTGGATTCCTTGTATGTCTTTCTCTTGTCTTATTGCTGTGACTATGACTTCCAGTATTATATTGAAAAGCAATGGTGAAAGTGGACATCCTTGCCTTGTTCCTGATCTTAGGGGAAAGGCTTTCAGCTTCTCACCATTGAGGATAATATTGGCAGTGGGTTTGTTGTATATGGCTTTTATTATATTGAGGTATGTTCCTTCTATCCCAAGAATTTCAAGGGCCTTTATCATAAATGGATGTTGCACTTTGTCAAAATGCTTTCTCAGCATCTATTGATATGATCATATGGTTTTTATTTTTCTTTTTGTTGATATGTTGGATTACATTGATTGATTTTTGGATGCATTGTTGGATCCTGTTGGCTAATATTTTGTTGAATATTTTTGCATCAGTGTTCATTAGAGAGATTGGTCTGTAGTTTTCTTTTCTTGTGTTGTCTTTGTTTGGCTTTGGTATTAGTGTAATATTGGCTTCATAGAATGTGTTTGGTAGTATTCCTTCCTTTTCAATTTTTTGAAAGAGTTTGTGTAAGATAGGAGTTAGCTCATTTTTGAATGTTTGGTAGAATTTGTTTATGAAACCCTCTGGTCCTGGGCTTTTGTTTTGGGGGAGGGTTTTGATTACTGTTTTGATTTCACTGCTTGTGATTGGCCTGTTTAGATGTTCTGTATCTTCTTTATCTAGTTTTGGGTGGTTGTATAGTTTTAGGAATTTGTCCATTTCCTCTAAGTTGTTGAACTTGTTTCCATATATCTGTTCATAATAATTTCTGATTATTGTTTTGATTTCTGCTGTGTCTGTTGTAATTTCTCCTCTTTCATCTATGATTCTATTTATTTGTGTTTTTCTCGTCTTTTCTTTGTAAGCCTGGCTAGAGGTTTGTCTATTTTGTTCATTTTTTCAAAGAACCAGCTTTTGGTTTCATTGATCTTCTGGATTGTTTTTTTTAATTTCCATTTCATTTATTTTTGCTTTGGTTTTTATGATTTCCTTTCTTATGTTGGCTTTGGGGTTTTTTTTTTTTTTTTTTTTTTTTTTTTTTTTTTTTTTTTTTTTTTTTTTTTTTTTTTTTTTTTTTTTTTTTTTTTTTTTTTTTTTTTTTTTTTTTTTTTTTTTTTTTTTTTTTTTTTTTTTTTTTTTTTTTTTTTTTTTTTTTTTTTTTTTTTTTTTTTTTTTTTTTTT
>PVIJ01010079.1:0-18315 GCA_004024925.1 Scalopus aquaticus | reverse complement strand
GGCCCATGTGGTCTAGGTCCTTATTTAGAGCTATAGTGTCTTTGTTTATTTTTTGTCTTGTTGATCTGTCCATTGGTGAGAGTGGGGTGTTGAGATCTCCTACTATATATGTATTTTCTCTGATGTCTATTTTCAGGGATGATAATAATTGTCTTAATATTTTGATGCTCCTTCATTTGGGGAGTATATGTTGATGAGGGTTATATCATCCTGCTGAATTGTCCCCTTTATCATGATGTAGTGACCATCTTTGTCTTTTTTTACCTTTTTTAGTTTGAAGTCTATTTTATCTGATATAAGTATAGCTGTCCCTGCCTTCTTTTTTGGTCCGTTTGCTTGTAGGATTGTTTTCCAGCCTTTTACTTTCAATCTGTGTTTATCTTTTGTAGCTAAATGTGTTTCCTGTAGACAGCAGAAGGTTGGGTTCTGTTTTTTGATCCATCTTGCTACTCTGTGCCTTTTTATTGATGAGATTAGTCCATTTACATTTAGAGTTAATATTGATACCTTGGCATCTGTATTTGCCATTCTGTTTGTCTGTTTGTGTTTTTATTTCTTGTTTTATTCTGATCTTCTTTTTCATTCCTCTGTCAGTTTTGGCTTTAGGACTTCTTGTAATATTTTTTGGAGTGGGGGTTTAGTCATGACGAATTTCTGAGGTCTCTGTTTGTCTGGGAAACTCCTTATGCTTTCTTCATAGAGGAAGGTGATCTTTGTGGGGTAATGTATTCTTGGTTGGCATTTATTGTCTTGGAGTTTGTTGAATATGTCCCTCCATTCTCTTCTTGCCCGTATCGTTTCTTCGAATAAGTCTAATGTCATCCTGATTGGTTTTCCTTTATACATTATTTGTTTCCTTCCCCTTGTCAGCTTCAATATTTTTTCCTTATCCTGTTCTTGTGTGAGTTTTACTATCATATGCCTAGGTGTGGTTTTTCTGACATCATGGTAATTTGCAGTTCTTTTTGCTTCTTGTATGTCTGTTTTCATACTTGGAAAGTTTTCTTCTATCACCTCCTTAAATATTTTCTCTGCTCCTTGGGCCCAGGAGAGGGTATTTTAAATAAAACTCTTCAACCTAATTTGTTCATTTTGGAAAATTTTTAAAAAGCTGAAAGATAGTGTATACAAATATGCAGATTTAACAAACACCAGCATTTCTCCATATTTGCTGTATTTGTGTGTTGTATGTATTCTCAGCCAATTTTGATGCAAGAGCATAGCCTACATCTTTCCCCCAAATAGAAAAATCTCTGATTCAGGGCATCTCTGGTGGCACAGCGGGTTAAGCCGCAGCACTATGAAGCTATCTGCAGCCACTGCAGCACGAGTTCTATACTGAGCCAGGGAGCTTCCCACATTGCACAGCAGACCTCTCCTGCCTTGCCGGCTGCTTCCCTCAGCAGTGTATTTCAGTCTGTCTGCCTGTTCTGCTCCCTACTCTGTCTCTGGTGATTCCTTTCAACCCCCCACCCCCCACCTCTGGCCTGCACCCCAGCTTGTATGCATAAATAAATAAATCTTTTTAAAAAGAAAGAAAGAAAACCTCTAATTCAACAAGTTGTCATTATTTCTGTGGGGTTTCATTGTGTGTGGGGAGCAATAGTGGAAAGCATACCAAGGGTGGGTTTCTCTCTTGGGGGCCTCTGCAATAATTGTAATATATGCTGGTCAGGAGGGACACTGTCATATAGATTGTCTGATATAGTTAGAATTTAGTGCCACAGTACATTTAAAGAGGGGTTTTTGTTTGTTCTTAGTGAGTTTTTTTGTTTGTTTCAGATTATATTGTGTCTGGTCATATGCTTTTCCCCTCATGCTAATACAGCTCTTGTGTTTACTATTTGCTTTCTGTATCTTTTCATCTGTTTACTTTAACCTATCTGTGCCTTTATATTAAAGTATGTGCCCCCCAGAACATTTAAAATAATAATTTCTGTGTCTCTTGGCCTCCTTGTTTTCTAAGAAGTCTGTAACAATTGAAATTGCTGTGCATGAAAGATTCGTTTGTTCACTGTATATAATGTGTGATCTTTTTTCCGTCTACTTTCAAGATTTTTTATTTTCAGTTTTCAGCAAATATAGGCATAGATCTTTGTTACTAACATTGTATTTAATCTAATTCTATGGTTCATGAGCTTCTTGGATTTATAAATTTTGTATTTTACCAAATTTGGGGATTTTTTAGCTGTTACTCCTTCAGATTTTTTTTCTGCCCCATTCTCTCATCCCCCAGTTTTTTGAACTCCAAATACACCTCATAGACTTTTTGAAAGATCTTTTTAAATCCCTGTAGTGCTATTCTTTTTTCCCCCAATCTTTTCTCTTTCATCAGATCAAATAATTTCTATTGATCGTTTTCCAGTACATCTTCTGTTAGCAGAAGATTTACTACCATTCTGTTAAACATTCATTTCAGATACGGAATTTTTCAGTTTTAAAATTTCCATTTGATTTTTTATTATATTTCATATTTCTCTGCTGAGATTTCCCATTTTTTCATTCATTTTGACCATTATTTTACCTTACCTCACAACTATAATTATAGCTGCTTTAAAATCGGTCAATCTTCTATCTGGGTTATATCAAGATTAGTCTCTGTTGATTATCTTTTCCTTTAGTAGTGGATTATATTTTCTTGATTGACTTCATATGTCAAGTAATTTTGGATTACTTCCCAGACATAATGTCTTGAGGAGGGGCAAAAATTTATTTTTCTTTACTCTCAAGAGCCTTCAATATTTTATCCATAGTTTAAGGTTGTTATCTGTGAACGAGTTACTCTATTAGCAGCTTACTCTGGCTTACCGAAAGGTGAACGCTTGATATGCCTTTTTATTTCTTTTATTGCCTCTAGAATTTCCAGCTAAGCTACATGCCTACTCTACCACATAGAAAGAAATTCCCTCATATTTTCACCCAAATGGAGTCCATCAGAGTTGCCAAGGGTATAAAACTGTGTTAAAAACGAAGTTTGTCATCCTTACAGCTGGCATCCTTTTTTCCTATATCCTCCCCATTGCTGCTCTGACATACATTCTTTTGTCACCAAAAATGAAAGAATTTAAATGCATTTAGCAACAAATAATCACTGCCAACTCATCAGGAACATGGGGAGAAAGGAAAATCCCAGGAGATAATTCCAAAATGGTGGCAAAAGATAGGAAACAATAGTGTATGGGAGCAGATGGAAAAACACTCTATTGGTGAAAATGGGCACAGATGTGGTCATGTGTACTTGAGCTTAACAGAGAAGGAGAATTTTTAAAAGGAAGGGAAACAGAAGGGAGCCAGCTGTGCTCACCTTTATGCCCACAGATTAAATCTGTGGTTTTGTGTAATCTTAAGAACAACCCTGTGAATTGAATTGTAGTATTTGTATTTTAATAGGTTCAGAAACTGAAAAAAAAAACCAGATTTTCTCTAAGTCACACAACTTAATAAATGACCAAGCAGAATATATAAAATGTCATTTTGCTTTCCTGAGGTTGCTTTTAGGCATCTGAAGTCCTTCTGGAGACATTGGGTATTGGTAAGGGACTTTCTAGGTTCTGCCAACTGTATCAGTGAGAATGCTAGGCGTCTGACATGGGCAGGTTTGCTACAATGCTCTGACCCTTTTGCATGTTTCAGTTCTTTGTTCTCTGTTCAGTAGGCAACCCTGATCTGCCCTAAGCCTAGTTTAGCTGTAATAAAGTCCTTCTCTGCCTCTCAGTTCCCATCCCTTTCTACCCCCCACCTCCAAATCTCAATCTCTGTCTGCTGCCTGGTGGGCTTAAAGCCTGAACTTTAAGTGAAAGAGTCTGAATATTATTCAGAAGACACATGGGGATCACCTTTCAGAAAGGGGCAGATTATTGAAGGCTGGAATTCTTCTTTATCTTTCTCTCATTTCATCTGACGTCTAGTGCCCTTGTCTTTGTGCTCACTCTAAAACTGCCATTGCACTGAGTTACCAAGAGCCACTGAATTCAGGTCTTTCTCTTTGATTTTCTTCTTAAGCCTCTTTATACCCAGGGCCCTGAGGGTAAGACCACTCTTTCTCAGCAGGTGATTTTTCCCTTCAGAGAACATTTAGTAATATTTGGAGATATTTTTGGCTCTTACAACGGGCGGTGGGTGGGGCGGGGGGTGGACACCACTAGCACATAGGAGTAGAGACCAGGTTGCTGCTAAATATCCTTCATGCATAGGACAACCTTCCATAATAAGTGACTTTTCAGCTCACAGTGTCAATAGTACCAGGATTCAGAGACCCTGGAACATCTCCTTAGAGTCTTTTCTGTGTTTCCTTTCCCTTCTTTGTCCCTTCCCTGTCCCTTTCCTTTTCTCTGTTAGGGACACACTCCCTAGTTTCATGCTTGTGCTCAGTCTGCCATTGTAACTTTAGCACCCACAATTTCAGCTTTCCCAGGGCTGTCCAGAGGCAGAGCTGCAGAGATAGTCCTTTTTGGTAGAGAGCAAGGATGGGAAATAAATGAAGGCAAGGCTGGTGGGTTCTTGGGAAATAAGCAGCCCATGAATGTGATTTGGGGAGAGATGTATGGAAACTCTCAGCCCTTAGTCATAAGCATTGAGAGAACTGTAGTTAAGATGCATATCTTCTAAATGATACAAGTTTGGCAATAAATAAGATAAAATAAATCCTCCCACCCCCAAGCAAAAGGATATGTATGTAATGGTAGGGAAAATCATCAATAGTGTTATAATCTATAGATGTTAGAGAACTTGGAAAAATTGGGGGTTAACTGTGTAAATATAATTTTGGCTATGGTTATTTTTGAAATCAAATCGGTTATGAATAATTATCACTTGTTCAGTATTATTCATGTCATTAAAATGCCACTGATTATTTTTTTGGTAAGTTTTATTGCAGCACTAAAATCTGTTCATGCAGTTGCCTTTTTCCTTTGCTAGGAACGTGATTGTCAGTTCTCAGCTTGGGGAGTAGTGGGGTGGGTGGTGATTAACATTGTCCACATGGGATCATTTTTTCCCCACCTTTTCCATTGGAATGAAAATTCTTGTTACAAGAAAGAGGCTGCACAACCAGAACACTTATCCATAGCCATCTAAGACTGCTGATAAATGTAGCTCTGCTACAGTGACCTCATGCCAATGACCTTTGCAGTTCTGACTAGGCCTGATAACTTACCTTGGACCTCTCATCACCTAACCAGTGTAAACCCAAGTCTGCCCAATGTTAGAGTTTGTGGGGCAGTAAAGGTATCTGCAGTGGACTAAGGTACTCCCAAGTCTTTGTGTCTGCCAGAAAATCACTGCATGATTCTTACCTTCCCTCTGTTTTGACAAATTACCTGGGAGGGGGAGGGGGCAGGGACGAGGGCATTATTATATTGAATACATGTGAAATGTGAAACTTTTTTCCCCAATGGTTTGAATAAAAATTGTTAACTTATATTAAGTATCTGTTAGGTTAAGTATCAAATTTTGATGTTTTCTCTGCTCCTTTTCTTTCTACCTCTGCCTTAAAATGTATCTCCTTATAGTCCAGTTTAAAATGAACTAGAAAAAAAAATGAACTAGAACGTCATACTACTCTGTTTACCATATTTAATTGTAACCGTCATGATTAAATAACCACTTAATTAGGGCTATTTATATCGAGTGACTTGGGCTTAAGCTGAAAAAGGTCATAGGCACAAGGAACAAAAATTCTACAGGAACAACTAGCATTGTTTCAAATCTGGTTAAAAAAAAGAAAGAGGTCATTGTTGCTAGCTGCTGTTGAGAAAATTCTCAGAGATTTAGTGTGCAGGGGCACAGTGGCAGTGTTTTGTTTTACTTCTGTAAACAAGATGCTGAGTTCTAGCATAGGGTACATGTCAAATGATGCTGTAAGAGCCCTTAAGAGATTTGTCTGTTGTTATTTTTAAACATTTTAAATTCATGTTTCAGCTCAGATCTCATTTTGTAATATTAGATGGATTCTGTTTTTTAACAGATAGTATATAATGTTATTGTGGGTTAATGTTTTTGATATTAGCATTGTTTGCTTTCAAACAACAAAAAAGCAACCTTTAGAACAGTCTAGTATAACAATTATAGTCAGCGCTAAAGCTGTTTTTATTGTGCTTGAGAAAGACTTTTGAGGTGAACTAAGTTAGGCTATCAATGCTGTCACAGCCTCTTCTCCCATTGTTTTTCTGTATAAATGGATACTTTACAGTCTGCCTCCTTTCCTGGCCCCTGTGTTTGGTACTTTTGAATAAGTCTATACTCACACCTAAGTGTAGGCCTTTTGGCTTATAGACCTGAGATTCACCAGCCTTCTTCTGGTCTCTAGCCAATGCTATGATATCAAAAATTTGAATTGAGGTTCCTAATAAGGCCTGTGCTATTACACTAATTAAGGAATGTTAGCTTGCTGAATGTAAGTATACAGATGATCTCTGATTTCAGGAGACTATCACAGTAACGTCTTTAATGATTAATATTGAATTGCTTTTTCTGCATATCTTTAGGTATGCCATAGTGATGATGAAAACTTAACAAATTGATAAGCAAAAATGGTGATTTTTGAAACGCAAAGATGACGCTTTTCATTAATTTTTTATTAATGATCCATAGATTGGATGATGGTGAATCACCTCTTGTTAGTATCTACTATTAGCGGATAATACTAAAGTAGTAATATCCACTTTTTTGTCCAGGAGCCAACTCTTTTTTAAAAAAAATCAGAGATTCTTAAAATTTCATGCTTTTTTGTGTCCAGCAAAGATAAGATTCCACCTCAAAGTAAAAGAGAGTCAGAATGAACCAGAGACCCTAAAAAGCATTTTTAGAGATTTTCTACAGCTAGTATAGCTTTTAGACAATGTGGCTATGCTAAATCTTGTTTCTGCTACTAATTTATGAACAAGCATTTGTTAGGCACTTGCTGAATATTAGTATCTGAAGAATAAGAAAGAAGACGTGGCAAAATATAAAGTGCAGCATGAGATAATGGAAAATAAGAAGAATTCATTTGACTTTGATGACCTAACAAGCACACTTTGAAGACCATGAGGGGGACATAATCAGTCTTAAGTAGAAGACTGATCACCAGTTTAGAAAGTGGAAACTGTTTTCACCATGCTTCTGAGAAGTTTGACTTTGAACAGATGAGTTGAAATTGTGACAGCTAGAGGGGTAGGTGGAAGTGAAGGGCAGTGTGGTGGATCCTGGCTTGTTTTAAGATAGGAAATATTGACAGTTCCTTCTGTGTAAGTGTCCTTTACTCTTCTCTCCCTACATAATGAACCTATTCTTTTGAAGATAGATACATACATACATACATAGATACAGAAATAGATACAAAGATACAGAGATATTTGGAAAGTATTCCTGTGTTGATGCTAAAGACTAAGAAAGTTTGAGGGAGCACAAGAGAAGAGAGAGAGCCATGTAGCTAGGTTTCTAAGAGCACTCCAGAGCAATCTGGCCTTGGACCAAAGGGAGACTTGAGTCCTTGATTAGAAAAGGGGTGTGGAGGAGAATAGAGACAGCAGGCATGTTGCTCAATTTAATGGCTTTATATTTAGAAAGAATTGGGGACTATCTTGTAATTAAGATCACAAGCTACTTTCTTTTAAACAAAAGTAATAGCTTTACTTTCGTAGTACTTTTGAAATGTACTTGATCTGATGAGTAAATGGCAGCTATCTCTTAGAAGTTATTAAAAAAGCAACAAATTTTTGAAATTTTATAAAGTTATAAAATTAAGGAATCTTAAAATGCTAAGTACTTTGTGTACTCATTCATCTAAACCTCATAATTTTTGAACCCTTTTTGTAGTGTTTTGCTAGCTCAGCAATAGTCATTACGCTTGAATTAACTATTATAGATAAAGCAGAAATAAATGAAACCAAATTTTTTTGGTTTATTGTGAAAATTCTCATTTTTATTTTTTCTATAACATAATTAAGGTTACAGACTAAGGTTAATTCATTGCACATTCAGTCATTTGGAACATCTTAGATTTTTTGGAAATTGTGTGACTCAGGAAGTTACTTTCTCATTCTGCAAATCATTAATCATACCTGTAAAATAAGAATATTTATGGAATTATGTATTCCACTTCACAGAATTCTGATGAGTCCCTCTGATATAATGTATATAAACATGTTTTGTAAATTATAAAGTATTTAAAAATATTGTTTGAAAATTATTAGATCTCGCTTTCCTGACCAATTATAAACTCCTTTCAACTGTATAGTATACATGAGTAAGCATCTAGAAATGAACACTCAGATGGGCTTAAGGGTTTCTGTATTTAAGCATCATTGACCTTTAGGTTTCTATGCTAATCTTAATTTAAAATCATTAGGAAACCTTCCCTTTTGCAGGGAAATTATTGTGGCTGATCAGCTGTGTATCTCTGTTGTTGTATCAAGTTCAAAAGTGCCAGCTCTGAAGTTAGGTTGCCTTTGATTCAAATCCTGACCATCCCTTTTAATAGCTAATTGTCTTAGATAAGTTAAACTCTTGGTGTCTCCAAAAGTGTCTCTGAGAAATGGTGGTATTACTGTCTACTTACAGGATTGTTATAGGTATGGATTATTACCTAATGTGTGGATTATTACTTATTAAATGAGGTAACACTTCAGCATAGTATCTGCTAATGCTAAGAACTCAATGTTAACTATTATTGCATGAAATTTACAATAATCTGATTGCATATACAAGAATATTTATTGTGAAGTACATGCCTGGAAAAGGTTATATTTTACACATGTAAGTACTGACCAGATCTTTTCATTTAATTAGCTTTACCCATGGGATTTTACATGCATTTTGGGGAACGTTTTATCTTTTTGAATCATTATTATAGCTTACCTTTTTGGGTGCCATGTTTACATCTAATAAGTAATTTCCCATCGACCCACAGCCCAGCCATAGTATCTGTGGTTCCTTCCTTAACTGAAAGAAGCTTTGAAATATACTGTGCTTTAAAATTAAAAAAAAAAAAGTAAAGTTGGTTTCTGTTCTTAATAGAAGGAAAAAAAATCTGTGGTACCAAATCTGGCCACCAGAGGGAGGTAGAGAGCCAGCAACCTAAACCTCCCACAAAGGCTGAACTCTTGCCCTTTTGAGAGGAAGGGTAAAGTTACTGCGCCCAATCATGTCTATGGAGCTCAGTAGTCTCATGTTTTCTTCATTTCAAATACCAATGATCTGATAGTGGCCTATCTTCCATACTTATCAGGAACCAGCCATGAAGCTGAAAGCCTGTTCCCATCTTTTAAGAACCTCTGGAGTCCTAGAGTCAATCAAACTCTTCACTCCCCTGCCATTTTCAGAAGAGGCCTGCCCATTCAGAATCTCTTTGGTTACTATTCAGTTGATTGGGGATGATTAATATTATTCCATCCTACTGCTTTCACTTTGCTAGCCACAAACACTATCCCTCAGGTAGTCGAAAAGTTAATTTCTTAATAAGGTTTAAGAGATTTCACAAAATAGTAACCATTTATTTAAAGCCAATTATTAAGTTATTGGTGACTCTGCTGGTTAAAAACTCACTAGTTTTTAAGAATAATAGTATAATTTTTTATATGTGTGTGTATATGCGCGCACACACACACACACACACCCTCCAGAGTTAACAGATATACACCATAGTGTTGAAAGGGATTTTATGACTGCACATAAGCACTAAATATCCCATGTTCTAAATTGAAGCCAGACACTTCCTTGCAGGATTTATTACAACTCCATCATTTTTCATACATTCAGCAAATATTTATTAAGCACCTACTGTGTTCCAGGCCCAGCATTTTAGATACTGGGAGATGTAGCTATTTAGAAAAGTTCCTGTCCTGGTGGAATTCACAGTCTAGTGTAATAGCAAGAAAGTAGCTTTCTTCTTGCTTAGATTAAAGTTGAAATGGGAGGCTGGAGGTGGGTTGTGAAAGGTACTTCCAGTGAACTAGTCACAGAACAGTGCCTACAAGAAAGGGAGACTGGCATCTAGTAAATCAGGCAGCTGTTTGCTTAGCCTGTGGAACTTGCAAAACAAATGATGTCCCACTGGAGCAGAGCCCAGTAAGCAAGTTCCTTCAAGTCTGGAGGATATAATAACACAGATACAGAACATGCCTGTTTCTGTCCCAAAAGTTCTCTAAGTAGAACCAAGGCCTGTAGGCTAACTGAAGACCATAGTGTGGTATGCTAGGAAAAATAAGACTAGTGGATCTCTCCCTTTCCTGGGGTCCCAGTGGCTCCTGGAGAGTGTGGAGAAGAATCTCTGCAATCTCTGTTTCTCAAAAGAGGAAGTCAGATCTAATGCTGCAGAGGTGGCTTCCAGGCTTTAGGAGACAATAACCCATCCTGAGGTCTGCCCCTCCCCAAAAGGGGTGAGCGCCAGGATGATGCCAATTGACACACCCCTTCTTGTGCACAATTATTGGTAATTAACCAAGTCAGAAACTTAACCCACTGGCAAGTAATCATTTCATCATAAGATCTCTGATACCTTCCCAGTTTCCAACACTGAAAGAGCTAGACCTTGAAAAGAGCTGGGAAGAAGGCTCCAGACACAGACAACATTCCTTCCCACTTCGAGCAAGCCCATACTGAGGGGAGAGATGTTATCTGTAAGATTGAAGTTTATAATTAATCTGGACTCTAAATAACTAAAGATAACCAGAAATCTGTGAAATCTGGCCAAGGTTTCTTTAGCCTTGGATCAGAAAAATTTGGCATAGTACTGCTGAAAAAGTGATTGGAGAAAAAAGAAACCATTTTACATTTACATAAAAACACGTAGGCTTTTGAATGCCCAATAAAATATACAGTATATAGTTAGAGTATATCTGTATAGTTACAGGTATAATTACTTTTTCTTAATGCTTATGATCTTCCATGACTAGTCATATATAGTTAAATTGTAAAGAAATGAAGTATAAGGAAAGTTAATAACTTAATTTGTTCCTCATTTATAGTTTTATCAATGTTTTAAAATACTCAAAGTGTTAATTAGAATCACTGAAATAAGACATCAGTCAAAGCTAATAGAACTTTTTCACCTGTCCCTTAGTGGTTCTGGAAAGCTTAAATTACTAGTTGGTTTCAAGTTACTCAGATTTTGCTGTCCTGGACCTAGAATTTTAAAACTGCTTATGATATAGGAGAACTACGCACGGATTAACTTTTTCCTGATATTTTCATCAGCAAAACTAATTACTAGAAGCCGAAAATCATAAATGGAATGGGTATTCAACTGCCATTGAGGAATACAACTAAAATTTCATTATTCCTTTTGTACATGGGTTGTTCAGACTTCTCCAGAACAAGACAATTGTAATTATGCTCATCAGCATATAGCTCATCTGCTAGATTCAAGTGGAACACCAAGGGTGGGACAGTCTGAATGGAAACAGGCAAAATCTTGGCTTTTATGTCAAAGGGAGCTGTCTTGTTTAGTCACAGTGTGTCTTTTTTGATAAAATTATGCCTCTATCCCAAAACACTGTGTGGAAATGTATTAATTTTACTGGAGAACTGATTAAATAGAAAAGTGCTTATTAAATGGAAAATTATTAGATAGAAAAACCTGTATTTCATAAGATTAAATTTAACTAAAATATATTCACATCTAATAAGTAGAAGACTTCATCTGAAAGGAAGGATAGGGGTTTTTTATTGTAATGTTTGCCTATTTTCAATCTGTAACATTGTGTTCAGAACTGCTTTACATGATAATTGAATTTTGAAGTGATTCTGTAGTTCTTGGGAGACCCAAGAAACAGTTTTCTGTAGGTTCCACTTCAAATTTATGTTAATAGATTTGATGTTGTTTTTCTAGTGCTGCATTCATTACCTCTATCTGTGTGACCTAGAGTGAGTCACTTTTCTGAGTGCTCTTACCCATAAAGTGAGCTTGGTAATATTTACCCCACAAGGTGGTTTCTGGGATTACATTACTAAACGCACAGGACGCAGGGTGGTGTCTGACACTCCCCTAAATGACTACATTCAGTGACCAATAATTGGCACTTAACTCTCTTCTTCCCACTGATGTCCATAACACGTGGCTTGCTTTCTTTTCTTTGGGAATTAAAATGAGATCTAAATGTCTTAAATTTGCTCTAAATATTCTGAGATTAAACAACTAGCATAGACATTTCCTAGCAGTTTTCAGGTACAATCCCAGAATTGGGGTTGACTCAAGAGCTCTTTTATTATATACTTCTCAGTGGTCAGAAATGCAAATAAAAAAAGAGCCTTAATATATTGATGTTTTAATTTTTCACTTTACTACTTATTATTCCTTTTACTCAGTCTTTTTGGCAGAAGGCCCTTACCTGTTTATATAGAACTAATCAGTGGACTTGACTAGCACTTTGGTGTATTTTCCACTCACATTGTTAGTTAAAATGAGTGTGGCAGCCTCCATGAACAGTGTTTTGTAAAACCAAACCAGATTCAGTTCAACATAGTAAAGGTTTGAGCTAAAATGGAATATTAGGGGGAAAAGGAATAAGTTGCTCCAGGCCACGAACAACTCAAAACAGTCTAAGGCATTCACTAGTAAACCTTACAAAATGCTATAGGCAATTCAGCATCAAAATTGCCATAGAAAATTATTGTTGTTAGCCATTCTGTTGATAGTTCATATTGTTAGAATTGCTAGCAGATGGAGAAATAGATGAGTCAGGATACAGTGTTAGCAATCCATATTTTTTTAATCACAGGCCACTAATAAGGTCTGTAGCATCTGTGAGATTTATTTAAACAAGTTGCTAGGAAGAGTTTGTTTTCCCAGTAAACACAGCAAACCTTATACAGGATTTTCTTGATTGACTATTTGACTAAATGTGTTAACATTAACATGTAAGATCACTTGCTTCATTATGGTGGTGTCTCATTTATTTTGACAAACTGATTATATCAGCAACTCATGAACCCATTAAGTCTTGAAATGTTAGTGCATTTATGCATTTAAAAACTTCATTATCCTATTTCTGCTGTTTTTTAAGATTGACTTTTAAAAAATATTCTCATTTAATTAGTACTATTTTGGCAAAACAAAATAATGTAGAAAACTAAATGTTTTCCTCCAGATCTTTTAAAATGAAATTGTTTTAGAAGTAATTCTTTCTCATCACTTGAATGTGGTATTTTAGGTTTTTATATTAGACTGGCTATATAAACTTAAATTTCTAATTTTACTGACAATTCTTCCTTATCAATAATAAGCAGCCTTCCAATACTTCTTGTGGAGTTCAGAAATAATTATACTTCTCCAAAGATGAAATGCAAATGGTCAACAGGCAATTGGGGAAATGCATATCAAAACCACAATGAGATACCATCTCACATCAGTGTGAGTCGCCCATATTAAATAAAAATAAAAAAAACAAAAACAGAAACAACAAAGGCTAGTGAGGATATGGTGAAAAAGGAACCCTCTTACTGGTGGGAATGTAAACTGCTCCAGCCACTATGGAAAGCCGTGTGGAGGTTCCTTAAAACACTAAAAGTGATCCACTCCTAGAAATCTACCCAAAGAACACAAAAACACTAATTTGAAAAGAAAAATGCACTCATATTTATAGCAGCAATATTTTACAATAGCCAAGATATGGAAGCAAACTAGATGCCCCCAAACAGACGAATCAATCAAGAAGATGTGCGTGTGTGTGTGTGTGTGTGTGTGTGCATGTGTGTAGTGGACTACTAAGCAATCAAAAAAAATAAACTCATGCCATTTGCAGCAACATGGATGGAGCTGGAAGGAATTAAGCACAATAAGGCAGAAGGAGAATGATAAATATTGGGTTCTCATTTATGTGAGAATCCATACAAAGGGTCAGAAAAAAAGACAAAATTTGCAAGCTGACCATAGATACTAAACATACAGCAGGAAATGGTGAGGGAGAAGGGTCAAAACAAGAGGAATGACCATACGGGGTTATGGTGATGGATCGCGGGTGCCGTGGTGGTGGGGGAACTTCAGGGATGACCCCTGAGGGGAGAAATCAAATACTGTCCAAAAACTAACAACGTTGTAAGAAAATAAATAGAAATAATTCTACTTATTAAAGTTTAAACTAGCAGAATTATCAGTGTTGATTTAATAGTATTTTCCACGTTAACTTCTCATTTCACCGTCTTGTGCAAGAGATAGTGAGTTACTGTCAGTATTACTGTCAGTGTCAGTATTAAGGAATATTGATGAATATAATATTTTTGGATATTGATCTGTAATCTTCTTACCTCCTGGATGAAATGTGATTCTCCAGAGCTATCATTAACAAAATTGACTGCATATGCAAGCTGTCACAAAGATACCAAATAATACCAATTTTCAAACAAAATATTCACTTCTATTGAAAAGTGGCTTTTTCACTTACCTTATAAACAAGTATCTATCTACCCATCTATCTAATTACTATTGTTAAGAAGTTTAGGCATTTTCTTTAGGTCTTTGATTTTAAAAAAAACTTTTTGTGAGAACTGAGATTCAGAGTCTACCAGCTGACCTGAAAACTTCAAGAAGATAATAATTCTCCTTTTTGCTGAGCTTCTGTACTTTATTTCATTTAAAAGACAGTTCTATAAGAATGTCATATCCAGTGTTTTCTACCAGTTGTGGCCTCCATAACAGAACACTTGTAAATCATTTTTCCTTTCAGCTCAGGTTAAAGAGCCAGGGAATTTGTCAGTAGAACCACCCCTCCATCCCACCCCATTTTGAATTCTCTGAGAATGTTAGATTAAGAATATCATATTTGGTATAATGAGACAAACATGCTGCTCTAGACATCAGGTCGTCTCTGTGTTGTTAACCAGGAGTGTAACTTTGCACAAACTAGCTCTCATTTTCATACCTAAAATAACTCTACTTTATAGTTATGACTTAGTCACTTGCAGTGGCTTTTAATAGTCCCAGATTTCAAAATATGTTTCTCTCAGACCCATGTGATCAGTTTACCTGATCTCAGTTTAAACCCGTTCATAAAGAAAATTGATTTTATTCTCTACCATTATTAATATGACTTGCTCCTGATACTTGTCATTTCCAATGTCCAAGAAAAGCAAAAATTCTTGTGAATAGGAAGAAAAAGGTCTCAGGTAGTCAAACAATATTGTTCCAAAATTAGTCTTTTACTTTGACTCTGTGTTTTGAAGAAGTGTATGCTGCTTCTGTCTTTACATTCAAGCTCTCCTTACTACATGTCGGCCCATTTATTCGCTTAAGTTTCATGTTGTGGTTTGTAAAGGTTGTCAAGCTACAGTATTCATTCACAGTGTTAAGGCCTAAAGATTTAAGAATTATTGTTGATTGTGCAAGTTCTACTTTATCATTAAATTCAAAACTAAATTTTATTAATAAAAATTAGTCTAAAACACATGAAGGGCCATTTCTGGGTGAGTTACTCATTCTTGTGCATTTGTTTTATGTGTAGTAAAAAACAATGTATGCATATTCTGAAGTTTTTTTCTTCACTGATTTGAAGTAACAGAATTCCAAACCCTGACAAGTGTAGATCAGAAACTTGATTCCCTAACTCAAGTTTATCCTGCATTTATTTTGGAATTGGTCAGCATATAGCTGTGGTAATACAGCTATGTTGTATCCCTTGTATTATGGAAAGATGGATCATGAGTAGCACTTAACTATGTTAAAAAATATATAAACTCAAATTGATTTGTCACAATCTCTGTTGATCCATAAACACACAATTCTGAAGTGAATTCGTTTCTTATTTATAAAAATTTTCAATAAACTGATTTTAATGAGGAAAACTTGTTACAATAATATTGACATTAATTTAGAAAAACTCATTTTTCCATTCTAATACTATCTTATTAGTCCAAAAAAATTTGTGCTAAGTTTGCATCTTATCCCCTGCCAACTAAGTTAGCATTTTAAAAGGTTGCTAATGGATTATATGATATTATGGGACCATTTTTATCATTATGGGTAGCCATAAAATTTTATTTGGGTTGTGATTTTTTCTTACTACGAAGGCATTGAGCAGTAATGTTTCCCAAGAGATGAAATAAGCTACCTCTGCCATATCTTGCTCCCTGAACCATTTTTATGCCTGTGGGAGGCTTATAGCTATAAAAAAAAAAAAAAAAACACAAAGTGCTAAATATATGTTATTAGGGCTTAATCAGAAGTCAAAACCAGACAGAAGTTCATGTCTGTACATCATACCCACTTTGTAAAAACTGGAAAATTGTATTAGTTATCTTCACTTTTTTTTTTTTTTGTCTAGATGATACCATAAAGTAGTGCTATTTACAAACCTATGAACATTTCTGTTCTGTTAACAAAGTGATAAGAGCCTTTGGTCATAAAATGCTAAGGTTTAGGGATTATTTTCTGTGGGATACCATAGACAAATCATAAGATCAGGTAAAAAAACCTTCTCCTGAATAATCTTATTCTCATCCTACATACTGAGGACTCCCCTGAGTGTGAATCTCTCTCTTGGAATCTGAAACCGTAAATTATAATCTATAAATTATAACCCAGATATGACATCTTCACCTTGATGCCTCCTCTTCTCACTAAACTTCTGTAATAACCTTTTGATGAATTTTCCTATGTTCATTTTCTCCTGACAATCCATTTCCTATATCTGCTATTGGAGATTTTTTTTAAAAACTCATTTACATGTGTTACCATTTATGCTTAGGTTTCTCTAGCACTTCTTTCTTGTCTACAGAAAGCCTGTTGCAGCAGGCTTAAGGCCTCCTCTCCCCTTCCATCTTCATCTCCTGAGCTGCTTTCCCTCTCTGTCCTTTGCACATCCCAGCAGTTAACAAGCATCTCCAGAATGCCAGGTATTTGTGTGCCTGATGTTACTGCTTATGCTGTTTCCCCTTCTCCCCTGTTCTGTTTCTGTTTCCTGTCTTCTCAGTTTACTCTTCCTTCAGTGAGTTATCTGTACATGGACATATCTTGCAGCCAAATTGCAAACTCTTCAGGTGAGTGTCTTATTCATCTCTGAATCTGTTGCGCTTGGGCCACAGAAAATGTCAATAAATATTTTAATAAGTGAATTTTCTCAAGTTCTCTAACAGCCCGCCTGAAAACTTAGCTATGTATGTAGCTTATATAGAAGTCAGATTTCCTGTAACCTCAACCTTAATACAGCCATAAATCTGAAATCAGATTTTAAAAATAGAGATAGAAACAGGTATTACAAGCTTCAGCACTAAAGCCATGTTCTGTCTCTCCCAAAACAGTTTCAGGCTATCTCTCAAAATCTATTCTTTTTTCATACAATGCCTTGTAAGATTGTTTAATTGCTTTTCTGATTCCCAATAGGTTAACAAACTTGAAGTGGAAATAGAAGGACATATTCCCATTAATGACAATGAAAAGGAGCTAATAGCTTTCCCTTAGATGAAGTTCAAAAGCCAAAAAGAAGAGAGCAAATTAATACATGGGGCAAATTTGCAATACATAATAATGGTGATTCATCATTAAGGAAAGTTTGTTTCAGGTTCTGTGTCCTCTGCTGTAGAAAGCAGCATATCCTGTACAAAACTGTAAAAGATTTTCTGTGCAAAATGGTTGAAACAAAGTTTTATCACATAATGAATTAAGATCTAGATACTTCATGAGTTGCTTGTATGAGCTCCTGATTCCCTAACAATGTCAGCTAATGGTTCCCCAATATTTCAGATGTGTTTTTCATAAATTTTACATATTGAAAATATAAAAGTCTATTGGAGGAAAAAAATTTTCTTCTGAGTAGTTTCTTTTCCTAAATTCAGTCCATTACTATAATGTAATATTTATAAACTATTGGCAATTTGACCCAGTATGGTAGTATAAGACATTTACAGGACTATCTTAATGTGAAAAAGTTAAAAGTAACAATAATTGTTTGCTTCATACATTATTTCTCTTAATCTTAGAGTAACCCATTCCCTTGAGTCATGCTATATTCCTATTTTTCTCCTCACTTTCATGTCATATTTAGCAGGATAGTTGAATAGTTTCTAGCTCTTGTACAATTTCTACAGTTTAAATATTTTTTTAGAATATCTGGACTAGAGACACAAAACTCATACATAAAAATTGATTATAAAATAATTCATGACTGGAGTTAAATAATAAATTGTATTGCTTAAATTACACATGTCATGTAGAAATTCATAGATGGAAAAGATTGTCATAGGCTGAAATTGAGACAAAGTGGAATGGATCTCATGTAGATAGCAGCTGGCCTTGTCATTCTCAGGGAAATGTAGCTTTGTGTGGTATTTGTTGATTCTTCATCTCACTGTCACCTTTTTACACAGCTCAGAAAGTTTCAAAGTTCTCTGTTGCCTCATTCATTA
>PVIJ01010078.1:0-62549 GCA_004024925.1 Scalopus aquaticus | reverse complement strand
AACCATGGAGATGGATCACGGGTGAATTGGTGGTGGGCTACCCAAGGGGAATACAAAATGTAAGACATAAATAACAATAAAAATATATATTATAAAAAAAATAAATAAAAGTCACCCAGAGCACTTGAAAATCAGAGAATTTGTTCATTTCCAAAGATTCTGAGTTAGAATATTGGAGTAGATTAAAACATTCCTCCCATATTATTAATAACTTCCCAGGACATCCTGATAACAGAGGTACTGAATAGTGTCTCAAATTCCTGGGTATCTCACTGTAGTTTCCTGCAGGGTCTTGTCTTCTAACTTGGAATTACATAATAGATTTTCCTGACATGCCCACTCATGGGTCCTGGCTGGTCATGGTGCAGCTGTTCAATCTATGACAAATCATTTCACTTCTGTAATTCTTTCAATTGTAAAGGGTAAGGACTGAATAAATCAAATGTAGATCTCTCAGTATTCTATAATTTTGTAGTCATGGGGGACACTTGGGACATGGTTGATAAATGGAAGCAGAAATCCTGATTCTCATGGATGCTGTCTAGCCTCTAACCTCATTCGTTGAGAATCACATAAGAATTCAAACCTATTTCCTGTCTTCCCTTCACAGGTTATAGTTTCTCATATCAGGCTGTTCATCTGCTTTAAGCCACTGTTCACATGGGAAGACAGCAAGGAGAATAGAAACATAGATGGTAGAATGACCATTTCCCCAAACAACACAGCCAGTCTGCTGGAGGGAACAACTGCCAAAACTGTATGTCATCAAGTTTCATTTTATCTTTTTTTACAGTGGGATTTCTTGGATTCCGTTTTAAAAAAAGAGAGAGGGAAATTGCATAATCAGAGTGACTTACCAGCTGAGATCACAGAACTAGGACCCCTGAGCCTGTCAGCACTGGGGTCTGACACCCCCCTAAAAGGCCCCCGATAATCCACTCTTCTGGTTCATGACAGATTCCCAAGCCTCATTACTCCGTTTCTGAGAGATGCTTATTTTTCCTTCACAACACAGACATTCCCAGGGGCCCATCCCTACTACTATCTTTGTATGGAAGCAATTTTAGAAATCTCTTCTTCCTGCATCTTCTAGACCATGTTCTGTAGATTCCCCATAAGTTCTTTGTCACAAAAATTTTTACCCCAAGCATTTTCACCACACAACTTATTGTTTGTTGGGCAATTTTGCCTTAAGAAGTAAAATAACTATCCAGCAGTTGATAATCTGGTTTGACAGTTTGGTTTCAATTGAAATTGTACCCCCATCTTTGTATTATAGAAATCTCAGCCCCCCTATGGTCTATAGAATGATGAGTAGTGGTGACAACTACCAATATTGACTTTATAGAAAATACAGTGATAAAACTTACAGGAAGCACAAAATAAAGAAGGTAAGGACAGATTGCATAATCTACAGGAACATGATAATATACCAGTGTGCAAAATCTTCTGTGAGCAGTCATCCCTCCCTCCTATCAATTGATCTCTTAATTCCTTAAATATGGGATAATGTGGAGACATTAATGATAATAGTACATCCACTATCTCATATGTATTATGATCATGAAAAACTGGAATCTGTTTAATCCCCAACTATAGACATTTAAATTCATTAAATTAATGTTTAAATTAATTATGATATATTTTTATATGACTCCTATGGAGCCTTTAAACTTTCAGGATTATTGGAGAGTATTTACTGATGTGTGGGAATACTAGAAATGCTCATTGCAAAGGTAATATGCAACATGGGTTTGATGGTGAATTGTATATATAATACCAAAAGCAAAACTTTGATAAATCATACTTTTTTACTGTTAAGGTACTGTGAAGAGAATAAATCACAGACAAGGAGAAAATATTTACAATACATACATCTGATAAAGGAGATATATCGAAATATGAAAAAATAAACCAACCAAAAACTCTCAAAATCGATGGTAAGAAAACAACAACAAAATCCAACGCCCAATTTTAATATTGGCAAAAGATTTGACAACAAAAGGAAAAATAAATAAGTGGGACTACATCAGGAAAAATACAGCCCCTAATACCAAGAAAGAGCATGACTCCAAGGAGGGGCACGACCACGTACTGGTAAGACTCCTGCCTGTAAATCACAAAAACCTGGGCCCCGAACAAAGGGAGCAGGGAGTTTTTACACAGAATAGCTTCTGCATATCTTTTGGTGGGTTTCAGGGAAGAATGACCTCAGTGGGGAGTGACCTCCCCCCAGGACACTTATAGGTGACCCTCTCCTGGGCCCCCCGGTTTCTTCTGGGCCCACCGGCATAATAAATTGCCTGTGCTCACCATGTTCCTGAGTGCTGCTTGTTCTTCCCATGTCAACTTCCATAACACCTTCTGCTCTTTTCTACCCCGTTTCGAGCCCTTATCTCTTCCTCCCTTGCTGAATGTCTCTCTCATATTTGGTTCAAAAAGGGTACAAATTTCCAGCTATAAAGTGAAGGAAACCTGAGGATTTATCATGATGACTATAGTTGATAACTGTATTAAATAATTGAAATTTACTAAGGAATGGAACATAAATATTTTCACCAAAGAAAAAATGATAAATACGTGTGGCAATGGATGTGTTGATTCAATCAGTGGGAGGAATTCTTTTGTGACATATGAGTATATCAAATAATCATACTGTGCAATTTAAATATCTTCCAGTTTTATTTGTTCATTATACCTCAGTCCTCAATAAAGCTGAAAAGCAAATGGGCAAAGAATTAGGCAGATGTCAAAGAAAAGATGCCCAACAATTTCAGGTTTCCTCTCTGAATTGCAAAAAAGCTTTTAAAGTCATCCCTCTCATCAACAAAAATAGAAAAAGAAGTCTAAAAACAAAACAACAACATCTTCTTAGATCCATCAGAGATTTGAGGTTACAGGGCCAACTATTTCCCCAAAAACTCAAAAAAAAAAAAATAATACTGAGAACCACAGTCTACCAGAAACAGAAGTTGCTGGAAACCAGGAACTGTTAGGAAAACTTAAATTGTAACTGACAAAATGATGGGCCCTGAGCATGGTCTAGCATGAGCGCTAAAGCCCTCTGGGACCCCAGTCTTAGGGGGTCACACATTTTCACAAGTTTTTCCTACAGGATCTCTACCAACGAAGATAAGAGAATATTCCTTTGTGTTTCTAATAGGGGCAGGGGAAAGTAACCAGTTTGAAATACACTCAGAGGGGAAGTAACCATATCGAAAAATACTGAGAGCATTGTGTTGTCCACTGCCGTCAGTGGAAGCTACTTTATCAGTGCTTAACCTACACAGGGGAAGGTGAAATACCTATTTCCAATCCCCTATTGCATTCACAAGGGTGAAAATGCACTGTGAAGATCACAGCCCAGGGGTAAATAAGACCTCAGCAGAGGGTTATAGAATGTTCCCCTTCCCCCACACCTTACCACCACATTAGCAGGGTTTCTGTGTAATAAGAGCTGAAAGTAGTGCAAGGCTCAGACTTCATTTAAGAAGTAGTTTCTAGGGACAGTCAACAACAACAAGGAAGACAAAAGCAAGACACTAGAAGAAACTGATGCCTACAACTATAGCAAACATTAAACAAAACAGCCTAACTCTCTTAGCCAGAATAACATAAACCTTCATGCTAAAAACATATTTACCTTAATTCTTATTACCCGATACATCATGTCTTACTTTCAACAAAAACTTGCAAGACATACAAGAAGACAAGGGAAAAAATACTGTCTGAGGGGGAAGCACTTGTACATTATTGGTGGGACTGTAAACTGGTAAATCGCTATAGAAAACAGTATGGAGGCACCTAAAGAATCTAAAAATTACTATGTGATCCAGTAAGTATAAAAAGCTAAACAACAAACAACAAATGCTACATGGTACTTTTAAATGTAATTTTTTAAAAGTCTAACTCATAGAAACAAAGGATGAAAAGGGGTACAAATTTCCAGTCATAAGGTGAATAAGGCCGGAGGATTAATTATGATGTCTATAGTTGACAACCGTTGTTGCAAACAGTCCCAGATATGGTAAACATTTTGAAATCATCATCTCAAGAACTTTAAATAGTTATGATTAACATTCTAAAGGCTGTAATGGAAAAATTGGACAACATGCAAGAACAGATGGATAATGTAAGCAAAGTGATGGAAACTAATAAAAAAAAAGGAACTGCTAAAAATCAAAAATATTGTAAGAGAAACAAACAATCCCTTTGATGGACTTGCCAATAGAATGGATACAGCCAAGGGAGAAATCAATGAGCTTCAACATGTCATTAGAGACTTCCTAAACTGAAATATGAAGGGAAATGAAATGCAAAAGTGGAAGAATATTCAAGAATATTGGGATAATTGCAAAAGCTGTAGTATGCATATAATGGGAATACTGAAAGAAGAAAAAAAAGAAATAGAAGAAATATCTAAAACAATAATGGATTACAATTTAAATTAATGACAGATATTAAGCCACTATTTTAGGTAAAGGCTCACACACCACCGTCAATAACTGACATATCTAACAGGAAAACCCTAAGAATACAGACACACTGAAGCACACCTTCAATCATCGGGGTCTTATTGACATCTTTAGACTATGTCATAAAAAAAAGTACAGACGTATAGGAAAGTGGAGCAGTTTTGGATGATGACTGTGTGACCTTGGTAGTTGTGAAGCAGGGCTGTCAAAGAGTTGGAATTGTGAGACTCAAACTTGTGCCCAGGTCTTCATCAATAGGGTGGAACCCTTGTGATTCAGACTCAGAATAGTATCTGATGCAAGAAATACAACCCATTAGTCTAAAGTAATTAACAATCAATTCTATTGTTTAGTCACACCTCTCAAAGAACTTTAAAGGGGTTCATATCCATAATTCATAGTCACACTGATTAAAATCCCCTTTCCCCACTTCTCTTTCTTTATATTCTGAGGCACTCTGTGCCACTCATTTCAATCTCCATCAAACACACACACACACACACACGCACACACAAACATACACACCGCACACATTCTCTCACAAATGCACTTTATTCTCAAAGTCACATGGAACTATCACCAAGATAGACCTCATTCTGCATCATAAAATAGTGTAATACTTTTAAAAGAATAGAAGTTGTACAATATCTATTCTCAAGCCACAATAGAGTTTTATTAGAAATCAGTAACAGAAAAATTCCTGGAAAATCCTAAAATATTTGGAGACTAAACAATATACTTCTATTTTTAAAAATTTATTTATACATTTTTACATCATTGTTCATTTTTGACAATGTTTGATTTCTCCTGTCAGGTATAGTCCCCATAAAATCCTCACTGCCAAGACAACTATGCACCATCACCATGGACTCTTTTGCTTTCCCTTCTGTTTTTATCATTCTCCCTGCCCCTCCACTGATGATTATATCCAATTTATTATTTGACTGCTAGTTTTGTCTTCCCCCCCACCTCCATCCCTTGTATGATTTCCCTATGTTCCTCCTAAAAGTGAAACCATCTGATATTCTTTTTCCTTCTGACTTATTTTCACTGAACATAATCCATTCCAGTTCCATCCATGTTGCTGCAAATATCATAAGCTTATCTTTTTCGATTGCTGAGTAATATTCCATTGTGTATATATACCACATCTTCTTGATCCAGTTGTCTGTTTTTGGTCATTTATGTTCTTTTCATATTTTAGCTATTGTAACCAGTGCTGTGATGAACATAGGAGTGCAAGTGTCTTTTTGAATTAATGTTCTATGTCCTTTGGGTAGATTCCTAGCAGTGGAATTGCTGGGTCATATGTTAGATCCACTTTTAGTAATTTAAGGGTTCTTCATAAGAGTTTCCATAGTGGTTGAACCAGTTTGCATTCCCATCAGCAAGGGTTCTTTTTTCTTCACATCTTCTCCATATCCAGCATTTATTATTGTTAGTTTTTTGTTGTTGTTGTTGTGGGTCATTCTTACTGGTGTGAGGTGATATCTCATTGTGATTTTGATTTTGATTTCCCTGATTGTAAGTGATGTTGAACATTTTTTCATGTCCCTGTTGGTCATCTGCATTTCCTCTTTGGAGAAGTGTCTTTTTAGCTCTTTTGCACACTTTTTGACTGGATTCTTTATTTTGTTATTGTTGAGTTGTGTAAGCTCTTTGTAGATCTTTGATGTCAGTCCCTTGTCAGTTTTGTGGAATGGAAATATTTTCTCCCAAATATATTGTCTCTTCATCTTGGTTATTGTCTCTTTTGCTGTACAGAAGTTTTTTAGTTTTTTTTAAAAAAATATTTATTTATGCCTGCAAGCTGGGGTGCAGGCCAGAGGTGTGGGGCGGTGAGAGGGTTCACCAGAGACAGAATGGGGAGCAGAACCGGCAGGCCAACTGAAATGCACTGCTGATTGGAGCAGCAGGCGAAGCAGGAGAGGTCTGTTGCACCATGTGGGAATCTCCCAAGCCAGGTGTTGAACTTGAGCCGCAGCTGCCGACAGCGCCACAGCACTGCTCTTAACCTGTTGCGCCACCAGGGAAGCCCAGAAGCTTTTTAGTTTGATGTAATCCCAGATGTTTATCTTTTCCTTTATTTTCTTTGTTTCGGGGGCGAGTATTTAAAGATGTTTCTGAGATGTATGACATGGAGTGTTTTGCCTATGTATTCTTCTATGTATTGTATGGTTTCAGGTCTTACATTCAGGTCTTTTATCCATTTTGAGTTGATCTTTGTGCATGGTAATGAGGTAGTAGTCTAGTTTCAATCTTTTGCATGTAATGGTACAGTATTCTCAACACCATTTATTGAAGAGACTCTCCTTGTTCCAGTTCATATTCTTTGCTCCTCTATCATAGATTAGTTGTCCATATTATGTGTGGCTTTATGTATGTCTGGGTTTTCAATTCAGTTCCATTAGTCTGTGCCTTTGTTTTTGTTACAGTATCATGCTGTTTTAATTATTATGGCTTTGTAGTGTAGTTTGAAGTCAGGGAATGTAATACCCCCATTCTTCCTTTTGCTAGTCAAGAGTCTGTTGGTTATTTGAGGTTTTTTTGTGGCTCCATGTGAATTTCATCAATATTTGTTCTGTTTCTTTGAAGAATGTCATTGAAATTTTTATTGGAATTACATTGAATCTGTAAATTGCTTTCGGTAGAATGGCCATTTTGATAATGTTAATAATGCTGATCCATGAGCAGGATATTTCCATTTATTTGTATCTTCTTGTATTTCTTTAATCAAAGCTTTTCAGTTTTCTTTGTATAGGTCTTTTACCTTCTTCGTGAGGTTTAGTCCCAGATATTTAATTTTTTTGGTACAATTGTGAGTGGGATGGTTTTCTTGATTTCTTCTTCTTCAGACATGTTGGTAGGAAGGCTACTGATTTTTGCATGTTGATTTTGTAACCTGCTACTTTTCTAAACTGATTCATTGTTTTAATTAGTTTTTCTGTGGATTTTTTAGGGGTCTCTCTATATATTATCATATCTTGTGTGAGTAATGATAGTTTTACTTCTTCTTTCCCTATTTGGATTCCTTGTATACCTCTCTTTCCTAATTGCTCTTGCTAGGACTTCCAGCATTATATTGAAAAGCAGTGGTGAGAGTGGACATCCTTGTCTTATTCTAGATGTTAAATGAAAGGATTTTAGTTTCTCAGCATTAATAATGATTTTGGCTGTAGGTTTGTCATACATGGCTTTTAGCATGCTGAAGTATGTTCTTCTATTCCAAGAATTTCAAGGGTCTTCATCAGAAATGGATGTTGGATTTTATCAAATGCTTTCTCAGCATCTATTGATTTGCCCATATGGTTTTTATTTTTCTTTTTGTTGATGTAGTGGATTATATTAATTGATTTTTGGATGTTGAACCATCCTAGTATCCCTGGTATAAATCCTACTTGGTCATGATGTATTATCCTTTTGATGTTTTGTTGGGTTTGTTTTGCTAGGTTTTTGTTGAATATTTTTACATCTGTGTTCATTAGGGAGACTGGGCTTTAGTTTTATTTTGTGTGTGTGTGCTGTCTTTGGTTTTAGTATCAGTGTAATTTTGGCTTCATAAAATATACTTGGTATTTAAGAAAGTATTCCTTCTTTCTTAATTTTTTGAAAGTGTTTTTGTAGGATAAGCACCAGTTTATCTTGGAGTGTTTGATAGAAATCATTTGTGAAACCATCTGGACCTGGGCTTTCCAAACAAATATATTTCTAAATAACAAGGGTCAAAGAAGAAGTCTCAAGATAATTTAAAATATTATGAATTACATAAAAAGAAAAATGCAATTTACACAAATTTGTGGGATGTAACGTAAGTAGTACTTAGAGGAAGTTTATTGCATTGAATACATCTGAAAAGAAAAAAAAACCTCTAAAATTAATCATATAAACTCTCACCTTAGGAAATGAGACAAGGAAAAACAATATAAACCTAAAGCAAGCAGAAGAAAAGAAATAAAAATTACAGCAGAAATCAGTTATTGAAAAATAAGAAAACAAGAGAAAATCAATGAAACCAAATGTTGGTTTGAAAAAAAAAGTAATAGAATTAACAAACCTCTAAGTAGGGTAACTATAATATAAAAGACAGTAGATACAACTACTGATATCAAAAATGAAATAGTCATCACTACTGATTTCACAGGCATTGGAAGTATAATAAAGGAATATTATGAATAATGTTATGCCCACAAATTTGACAACTAAAGAACAATGAACCAATTCCTTGAAATACACAATCTTCTAAAATTCAGGTAAGGAGAAGTATTATCATTGGAGTATGACTATATTTATTAAAGAAACTGAAAAGATAAAACAGAAAGCAACAGACCTACATGGAATTTCACCAAGCACTTAAAGAACAAGTGATAGCAAATCTTCAGAATTTGTACCAGAAAATAAAAGCAGGAATAAGTTCGTAATTCATCCTATGAGGTCCTCACTACCCAGAAAAGACATTAGGACAAAAGAATAAAGAACAATAGAAAATTACAAATCAGACTCATGAACAAGAGTTGCAAAAAACATCAACAAAATAGTAGCAAATATAATCTAACAACATATAAAAAGAATTATATACCACAGCCAAGTGGGTTCTTTCCAGGTAAGCAAGGCTGTTTCAACACTCGAAAATCAATTCATGTACTTCATTACATCAACAGACAAAATAATAAAAATATGATGATATCAGTAAAATGCATTTGATATAACTCAACACCCATTCATGATTGGAAAAAATAGAATTTCCTCAACAAAATAAAAAATTTACATAAAACCTACCCCATAATCAGGGGTGAGATTGGGTACAAGGCAAAGATGTTTCTTTTATTCATTCCTCTCAACATCATATTGGAAGTCATAGCCAATACAGTGAGATGAGATAAAGAAATGAAAAAATACACAGATTCGGTAGAAAGAAACAATACACCCTTTCTTTGTTGAAGGCATAGTTGTCTATGCAGAAATCACAGAAAGTTGACAACAAACAAGCAAAATTCCTGCAACTAATAAGTAAGTATAGCAGACTGCAGAATACAAGGTTAATAACTCAAGTTCAGTTACTTCTTTATAAACCATCAATGAACAAATATAATTTGAAATTAATAACACAATGCCATTTGTATTAGCACCAAAAAAGAGAGCATATTTAGAAACAAATCTAAGAAAATATACCCACAAGCTATGTCAGGAAATCTGACAAAAGATTGAAGAAAATCTGACAAAGATTGAAGAAGATTTAAATAAACGGAGAAATAGTCAGTGGTTACAAAGAGGAAGAATGGATGTTGTTAAGATGTCAGTTCTTCCCAAGCTGGAAGTCCTTTCTCAAACACATTTGTTCTGCTTGATTCTATAGGAAATAATGGGTTTCTCCATATGATTCCACATGAAAGGAAATTTTAGTGTCTAAATTAAATATTTGTAAACACCCCCCTGCAAAATGAGCAGGTGCTGTCCAGTTTTTAAGGTCCATGACCTTAGATTCCAGGGTATGAGGACTTGAAGTTCCCTGGATTCCACGATTCTCCCAAGGCTCTCTCAAACTACCTTGTGCTTGATAACTATGTGGGTTTCTAAAGGGTCTGACTAGTTCAGGATGGATGGGACCAGAGTCTAAGAGACAGTACAGCAAAGCCATTGGGCCCCATCCCAGGCCTCCTGGAGGTGTCAGTTCCTCGTTCTCTCCACTCCACTATGACCTAGACTTCTTTTCCCCTTTTGGACAGGTTGTTTTCCATTTCAAAGAAATCATAGCTCTTCACAGTCCAGTGAGGTCACTTCCTACACTTTGCTGGAGACAACCACACACACTTCCACCTCTGCTGCACTGTCCAAGCAAACAATAAAAATAGCACTGCTTCCTTTTCTCTGCTTGGAAATCACCCGAGGATCTCATGCCGACTCAGCATATACAGGCTCTTACTTCATCGTCCTTGATCATGAACCTGCCCATGTGTCGGATCTCTATAAAAGGCAGGCAGAGTTACCAGAGTTACAGAGCGACTGAGACAAGCTCAGAAACCAGCTAACTCCGAGGCCACGGCTGCCATCCTCACCCTCCAGCATGAAGGTGTCCGCAGCCCTCCTGTGCCTGCTGCTCACAGTTGCCGCCCTCAGCAACCAGGTGCTCAGTCACCCTGGTAAGTCTCCTCTCTTCCTAAGGCTTAACATTTTGAACACCGCAGGTACTAACATCCCTGAATGAGTCATCTCATACTCATATAGTCTGCAGGACAAAAATAGAGAAAGTGAAACCAAGAGGGGACATGAGAAGAAACTCAGGTCAGTTAGCCAAAGGCAGAAGCAGAGGCAGAATTGGATGCCCAGGCCACTAAGTCCAGTCCCTTTGATCTGTCCTGACACCAGCTTTGAAAAGAGATGTTCAACGCAGCCACTGCTTCAATAATCCTCACGTTGTCTGGGGATGTGGCACAGAAAGAAGGACCATTTCTCATAATGGAGAGGTAAAAATGGAGAAGGAAATATTATTGCTTAAAGTATCAAATTTTGATTATGGTCCAATGTAGCTTCCAGAATAGTGACTGTGTAAGGAGGAAAAGGATCCAGAGGAATCTCAGTATGTGACATGGATTGAAGCCGAAGTCCATGGGACAAATCACTGGGAAACATGGTCATGGAATTTATCTTCCCAGTGTCAGAAGTTTTTCTAATGACACTGCACGGATTAATCTTGTCACTCAAGATTTCTCCATTCCTATTCAACAGCAAAGATCCCTATTATTCAACTGAGGAAAGTGACTTAAAGGCAACATTTTATCTATAAGATCTGAATTTGGAGGTGGTAGGTTCTAGATTAAACTCATGTGTGTTTGCTTTGTCTTCTGCCTTCTCCTCCACTTACAAATACTTATAACATACCCTAACTCTTATTCTTCACAAACTTTTTTCAGATGCAGTGTCTATTCCAGTCACCTGCTGCTTCGGTGTGATCAAGAAGAAGATCCCCATCCAGAGGCTGAAAAGCTACACAAGGATCGCCAACAACCAGTGTCACCAGGAAGCTGTGATGTGAGTGGATCATGCCTAGTGCTGTCAGTCAAAAGTTTTATCTGAGCTCTTTTCACATAAGGCAAAGGGATCAAGATTCACACCCAGCTGAGTATATGAACGTGCTATCTAATCCAAAGGACTTTTATTACCTTAGAGAAACTGAGTGTAGGAGACAGAATCTATACCCCATCCAGGCTTCCCATCTAGGAACTTAATCAGATGACCCAACTTCCTTCAGCTAGTAACTGGAGCGTTTCCCCTAGCTCAGCAAGAGCAGAGTTATGATTTGAGGCCTCTTTTTCCATTCTTCCACTTCCTTGTGTCCCACTCAGGAAGCAAGGGTTAATCAGGTTTGTGGGCCGACAGATCACACTGTTGTGTAAAATGTCAAGATGTTCCATCTAACTGTGCCCTCCATCCCACAGCTTCAAGAACAAGTTGGCCAAATTAATCTGTGCAGACCCCAAGGAGAAGTGGGTGCAGAATGCCATGAAGTACCTGGATAAGAAACCCCAACCCTGAACGCTTGCATCTCACACCTGGATTGAGAGACACTTAGATCCAGAGGAAAATCTTATTTATTCCCCCCCCCCACCCTTCTGCCAATGCACAATGATATTATTTAATTATAATATCCAAAAGAGTCACTTTGATAAATAACTTAAGGCTCAGTATGTCTTAAATACTATTTAATTTTGTTAGAGTTATTGATGTTTTGACTTTATATACTAGAAATAGGACTGAATATAATATATAAAAGCCAGTGAAGTGTTTTCTTATCTGTGAGCACAATTAAGTTCATGGCAAGATGCCACTGTTCTTCCTACTTGTCTATAGTTTGTAAATTTCTTCCACGGATTATCAAAGTGAAACTCTTCTGTATTTTTAGGAAATTAGTGTTCCTATAAGTGCAATATGTAATATGTAGTGATGAATTTACTATTCTTGGACAACTATGAAATTGTAAATAAAATATATATTTATATAATTTTGAACTATGTGGTCTTATTTTTCATGGGGTAACAACTTGGCTGGGGAGGAGAAAATAGCAGCAGTGGGTGGCAATTTGAGGTATGTCAAGGGTACAAAAATCAATTTGAACAGAATCACACTGACCAAATTTGGGAAAATTTCATCATCCAAATAAGTACAAATGTTAAAAATGCAAAATAATTTATTTAAACCCATTGGGTAAAATCAGAATAGTGAAACAGCTAGTGTAAAATAAAATGCTAACAATAAACTCAGGGGAAATGATGGTGTTAGAAACTTGCCATTTAGCAGTCATCGGGGAGGATCAGCTTTTTTGTTCTATTCAGGCAATAGTAAATCAAGATACCCCTTGGCTCTGTCAAGTTGAGCCATAAAATTAACTATATATGCATATATAGTTATGTACATAAATATGTTTGTATGTATATATATATTACTCTATATCAATATTATGTATATAGGTATATAGTTAGCATATATGATTATATTTAACATAAATTTTCTTCATCATTTGATGATCTCGTCTTGGAGAATATTGTCAAACAATGAAGAAAAAGGATCTTTCAAATAAATGATGCTGGACATTTCCCCATGTCTATATAGGGAAAAAAATTCTCTCCTAATTCACATCATAGACAAAAATTAATTTAGGATAGTCAATACATCTAAACATAAAATTAAAACTAGAAAATATCTAGAAGCATACCTTTGTAACTTGAGGTGGAAATGACTTTTTAAACAGAACAGAGAACACATAACCATAAAAATTGGATTTCATCAATGCTGAACATATCTATTCATTAAAAGATAATACTAAGAAAGTAAAAAAGAAAAAGATAAGTCTCTGACCAGGAGAAAATGTATCATATTACATATACACACATTAATGAATCTATATAAGGAATTCCTACAACTTGATAAAATAATTCATTTAAAAATGGGTCCCCCCAAAAAGCCCTGAATACGTATTTTGCAAAAGAAGATATCTGAATAGTCTATAAACACATAAAAAGGAGCTCAACATCACAAGTAATCAGGGGTATGCAACTGAACACAAATTGGAATACTACAACAAACCCACCAAAATGGCAAAAATAGAAAAAGCTTCTAATACCAACTGTTGGTGGGAACGCAGAGCAAACAGCTCTTAAACATTGCTAGTGGAAGGTTTGGAAAACTCTTCAGCATTCACAAATAAAAATAAACACGCACTTATCCTATTTACTTACTTCTAAGTAAATATTTCAGACAAACTAGTCCATATGTGCACAAAAATATTTGAACAAGTGTTTGTAGTAACTCTATTCATTATAGCCATGGTTCCCATCAACCTGTCCATAGGAGAATAGTGAAGCAAAGGGTGGTGTATTTATACACTGGAATGTTAACTGAGCAATAAAAAACAACACTGATTTTAAGAAAGTTGATTACTCTTTCCATGAAGCAGCCATGGTAGAGCCGCAGCCAGAGCTCTGAGCTCTGGCTCACAGCAGGGAGCCCAAGGACATAAGGTGTCGCCAGCAGTGAGGCACAGCAGCTGCACAGGAGGCTCACCAGGTACACCAAGGTCCCACAGGAAATGATAGGGGAGGGGTGCAGCTTTGCCCCCTCTGAGTGTGGAGCTAGAGTTGCCCAAGGTCTCCAAGGACCAGCAGGCTCTCAAGTTTGTCAAGGAAGGGGTGGGACACTGGGCCAAGAGGAAGAGAGAGGAGCTGAGCCAGTCCTGGCTGACATAGCAAAGGTGCCAGCCAAGAAAGGCCATGCCTCTCCCACCCCATAGGCATAAATAAAATCTTTTCAGGAAAAAAAAATTGATTAAGCACAAGACTTCAAAGAATGTAAACCCCGTGAGCTATTTATGTGACTGTCAAGAATAGGTCACTGATGGTGACAGAAATCAATGTAATGATTGCCTTGAGACGATGGTTCAGTGACCTGAAAGGACACGAGGAACTTTCAGGGATGAGGCAAGTGTCAGTTTGGTGTGAGCGGTGGCTAACTTTTATATACATCGGCTAGAATGTAGTCAAGCCATTCCTGTCATTTTTTTTGGAATGTGTAATATAGCATAGGACAATCAATTTGAAAATGTTTTCATAGTTTGAGCTATTCATGCTATTGATCCGGCTTCCATGGCTATGAGGTAAACAGTGACACTGATAAAGATTTGTCATTTTCTGCATTGTGTGCATAGCACTCCTTGGAATCAAAGTGAATACACTAAATGCACAATAACGCAATAGGGTCTAGGTAATTGATGGTGTTTTCAAAAAACAGGTATAACTATCCAGCTGTTAAGAAACTAAATTATTGATGGATTAATTGTGGCTTTTGGCAGGGATTTGATAAACATTAACAAATCTGAGGCTAATTTGCATCTAGTAAAATTCCTAACATGAACATGGAAAGAAATAAAAGACCAAGAAAGCTTCTTCTGTGGTTATGTCTTCATGCTGAGCATACAAATGATTTCACATTTTAAAGCTTTATAAGAAGTATCTTCAAGAAAACTAAGTCAGCTTATATTACGATAATTTTTTTAAATATCTCTACCGAATGGCTGCCCCAACATATGAACTTTTCTGAGCTCACTCTCAATTCCAGTGTGTTCTCAATACAAGCTCTTGCCTGCGTACATTTTCTATTTAGTCATGGGAAGGAACAGTCCGAGGCATTCATCTTGGAAGTTTGCCAAACAGAAAGGGAAACAGCATCTAGAAACAGTAAGCATCCTACCTGGTTGGTAAGACTAGTGATAAGAAGCTAGAAGGAGACATCTGTCTCAGTCTGCTGGGACAATCCTGGTTTACATCTATAAATACATGGAAGAGAGGTTATATGATAATCATCTCCCAGGGGAGGGACCCGAGGGTTTTAGGCCTCTAATAATCTGTAAGTATTCAATTCTGACATTCTGACTGTGTGCTACTGCGGATGAGCCCCCCCACCCCACCCAGATGTTCTGCTTCCTAGAGCAGAAGTAGAGGACTGACCATTGAGGGTCATCAGCCATCTGCTCCAGAGGAGGATTTGGTTCCCTGTGAGATCTGCGAAGAGTGATAAGTTTTATGATTGAGACACAATTTGAAGCCAGACCTCACATCAATCTTGTTTGGAACTGATGGAAAGAAGAGTGTGCAGGAGAATGAGATATTAGGATCACAGAGAGCTAGGAGAGCCCGACGGTGGAAGTAAGGCTTGTTTGCAGGGCTGGTGGATGGACTTCCCCTCATGTTACAATGGCGGGGTTCTCTTCCTCTGCAAGTGGTGCTGGCTCGCTCCCCTTTGCATTAGCTACTGAGGCAGTCAGGATCTGCTTTGTCAGGTGAACTTCTCACCATCTCAACATTCCTGGGAGCCTTAAAGAGAGAAATGGGGTGGACAAGGAGAAGAGCAGTACAGGGTGCCCAGCCCACACCCTGAGCAGTTCTAGTTTTAATCGGTTGCTTAACAGGACAGCCCAGTAAGTGATTCTGTGAGGACTAGTAGGTGACTATTTACAACCACTGAAGTGCTAAAGAGAGATGAGTGGTTAGGAAGTTGTGGTATAAACACACAATAGAATACTACTCAGCTTTTAAAAAGATAAAAACGGTTTCCATTTGAAACAACATGGCTGGAACTGAAGGGAATTTTGATAAGCAAAATATGTCAAAGAGAATGTTAGTTATATGTGGAGTATATCTGTCAAAGGGTCAGATAAAGTCAAACCAACAAACCTTAGAAATCTTACTGTAGAATTGAGGCTCCCAGACGAGTAGCAGGAGGAGAGGGGAAAGGATAGTGGGGAGGGAGCACAATGGGCTATGATGGAGGACTATGCCTGTATCAGTGGTGTGTTGTGCACCTATACTTCTAAATCACATGCAGTGTTGTCAAATAATGTTAATTCAATTGCAAACATGTTCAAATATTATCTAAATTAAGAAGACAACATTGCATGCTAAAATATTGCACTGTGTTCTCGCCTAAGATGGCAGGGCACTAAGATTGCCAGGGCTGTTGAAGGCAGATGACAAGATGCTTGCTGCTAAGACTCTACAGTAGTATAATGATTCTAAAACCACAGAGTTCCACAGTTCTAGAAGATTTCTGTTTTATAGAGATCATTGGGTAGGGAAAGAGCAGGCTGAACATGTCTGCTCTGGGGCAGGACCTCCAGAAGCTTCCACTCTACCAGCTGGGCCAGGGGGACTGTCCAGGCCTCTAGAGAACACCACTCCTGAGAGCCATCATCACCTCTACCAGAGGGTCTCCCTCCCCGGGGCAGACTCCCCCTGGTTATATGACAGCAGACAGAGAAGATTTATAGTAATGATTGACAGGTTCCCAGATTTGGTAAAATGACTGCTAAGGGCATATTTATATAACAAATGACTCATTAATTATCTGAACTACAAATTTAACTAACAGTCTGTATTTCAAGGAGGCATTGCAGGGCCTTTCCTGTAAGACCATGCCCACCCTGGCACCCATCAAGGGGCTCCAGGCTGTAGCTGATTTAGCATGATAATGGGGTATAAGGACATGAATCTCCAACCGAGACAGGGACTCTATTTCTCATCACGGAAGCGAGACCCCTTGCTCAGGGCCAAGTAGCACCCAAATAATCAGGCCATGCATTCCATGCTGGGATCCCGTCATCTTTGGCACAGATCCCAACCAGGCAAAATACTCTGATCACCCCTCCTAACCTGGGGCACCTTGGGGTATTGTGCCCACCTTGTCTCTGCTGCCTAATAAGCACCACTGCCCGGCCTCTGCCACTCCTCCCACTGAGACTCAAACCCAGCTCCTCACAGAAGGGGCCCCCCAGTGTGGCCCCCAGACAGGCAGCATCAGGGTCACCTGGGCCTTCATGAAGTAGAAATGACCAACACTGAGCTGAGCACTTTCCAGGCGTGATCAGATTCTCACCAATCACCCTGAGGTCATAGCAGCGACTTGTTCCTCTTGGAGGCTCAAAGAGGCCATTTGCTGCTAATCACTAAACCAGTAAGTGGTGGACACAGGACTCGCACCCAGGTCTGGCTGGCTGCGGATCCAGGCTCCTGAGCACCCACTGACGGATGCCAGGTCCTGATGTCCACGGAAGGAAAGACAGGAATCTTTATGGCTGCAAGCATTTGAATATCTTCTCCCCTCTGCATTTGGAAGAATGTCTAGGGTCCACCATGGAATGGATTCCAAGGGGGGAGTACAGGGTCCCATCAGACATACTCATTGACTGTGAGGGGTTGTATGAGTTCCTGGGAGTGATGTTACTGTTCAGTTATTTCCAGGCTTAAAAATCAAGTCTGCAGTTAATGAAGTTGGAATGCCAGAACTTCCCTGGGATGCATGAAGAGGGCAAAGACTCAGAGAAGCTGATCTGTGAAAATGGATCTACAGAACTGCAAATGCTCAGCACCCTTAGCCCTCTCCTGGGAGACCAGAAGACACTTCCTGTGGGCAGGTGTTCAGACCAGCTTTGCTGAGGTCAGAGGAGGAGGGTAGAATCCTTGAGAACATTCTGGTTGCTCCTTCCTGTAGATGAGAAATGGTCATGGCATATGATGTGATTTCAACTTTGTGGTGCACATCAGATGTGCATTTAGTACACATTAGAATCACCTGGAGGCTGTTTAAAACAGATATGGCCATTGAATCTTGGGCTAACCTCAGCCATCAAGGTGCTGGCAGCTCGATTCCTGTGTTCCAGGGTGTATGGGTAGCCCAGTTTCAGAACTCGTGGGAGCCACTTCTGGTACCCAAACCTATGTCAGTCAGAGTGCCAGAAAGGAATAGATGACACAAGGATTCTAGTTATTTGAGGGGGTTCTGATAAAGAAGCTCTTTACTAAGATGTGGGCCAAGTGTGGAGAAACTGCTGGATGCCTCAGCTCTCAGGGGCTAATACCAGCATGACACACACCTCTGGTTCGGAAAGGAAAGGACGCAGAACAATTCCACAAGTGTGGATGGAAAGAGCTAGGGAGAGGGACACCTGGAGAGGAGTGAAACCCCCTGGGTGGGGGCCACATCCCCTCTGAACACTGTGGAGACAGCAGAAAAGAAAGGTTTTCCCCCCTCACTCGGTCTCCAATGCTCTGAGCACTCCAGAGTCCAGATCCAACCAAACCCAGAAGTCCTGCAATTCCTCGCTGTGAGTCATGTGGGTGTCCCAGCCAGAGAAGAGGATGGAAAAGTGGGATGTGATTTTGGAGGAACAATTTGCTACCTCTTTATTTCTCATGTGGCTCTCAGTACCATTTTTGTATCCAAGTCACGCAAGACTGGTAAAATAAGTTGGAGTATGCATTCTTGATATTATCTGGAAGAGATTATGTAAGAGTGAAATGAGTAGTTCTTAGAATGCTTGAGGAACTAGCTATGCAAGCCCTCAGCGCCCACAGGATGTTTTTCAATTTATTGATTCAATTCCTTGACTACATTTAGAAAGACCTTTTTTTTCATATTTTTATTGCAAGGTGGTAAGTTATATTTTTCAGGAATTCATGGGTTTCATCTAAATTAAATGATGGGTATAAAGTTCTTTTCTTCTGTGTCTGCAGGCTTCATGGCAATGTTCCTGTCTCTCCTCACTGGTGAGATGTTTTTCCTCTTTGTCATGGTCGGTCTCAGGAGAGTTTTAGCTTCATTATAGTGACTTGTCAAAAAATCTACTTTGAGTTTTGTATATCATTTCTAGTACGTATTCTTTTCTATTTCACTAATCTTAGCTCTTTATTTCCTTTCTTTTACTCTCACTATGCCCATTTTACTAGAGTGGAAAGCATCTAGGATGGAGAGTATTCCAGGAAGACGCATAAAATAAGCAAAACTGGGGAGTCAGGAGTGAGCCTGGGGAATCCAACACTGTCCCCCCTCCTTTCTTGCCCTCCTCAGCTCTAACTCAGGAGCATACCCTGCAGGAGGGAGCCAGAATGCTTGCAGTGCTCCCCACCTTTCTTCACAATGACTCTAGAAACCCAGTGGTTCTGAAGGCCAGGAGCCTAGACAAGTCAGTGCTTTTCAAACCATATCCCTTTGGGTCTGAGAGGGACTGGGGGTGTGAGGGAGGGGACACTGATGGTTATGTGAGGAACCCCTATTATCAGAAGCCATCTTTGTCTCAAGTAGGAGATGTCTGCGTAAACCCTGACTTGGAGGGCCTCCCTGGTGGCCCGCAGCCCTGTGGAGATATCAGCGGCTGCTGCGGCGAGAGTTTGATCCCCAGCCAGGACCTCTCCTACCTCATCCGCTGCTCCCCTCAGCAGTGTATTTCAGTTGATCTGCCTGTTTTTCTCCCCACTCTGTCTCTGGTGAATCCTCTCACCACCCCACACTTCTAGCCTGCACCCCAACTTGTATGCAAAAATAAATAAATCTTTAAAAAAAATAAACCCTGACTTAGAAAAAGACTTCTCCAGTTAAATGAAAGTCTGAAACTGCCTTGGTGTTTATATATAAATGACTTTCTCCTCCAGGGTCACCACTCACTTCCCATGGAACATCTCTCTGCTCCTCTGCATCCTCAGCTAAAAGGACACGACGATAAAGGCATGGACCTCATCAGGACCCCATGCAGAGCACCTGCAAAGCCCTGAGCACAGGGCTCTTCCTCTATAGGGCTATTTTGGAAAAAGCAAGGCCAGGGTCTAAACCCCAGGGTCACTTCCACTGGGGGTGCCAGCACATCTGGACTCCTTCCTCTGCTGAGGTGGCTGGGAGGAAACAACGCCTATCCTGCTGCCACCACAGCTTCCCTCTTGCATTTCCTGGAAAACTCTTTAGCAGACCAGAGTCCAGTTCTGCAGACTGAGGAATCCTCTTCACCATGACATGACCGCGACCCTGTCCAGGCAAAGATCCCCTGGGTGCTCCCACCCTTGATGCTGTCTATAAAAGCAGGCAGAGGCTCTAGCCAGAGCAGCAGAGGGGCAGAGACAACCCAGAAACCATCACTCTCAGGCACAGCTGCCGTCCTCACCCTCCAGCATGAAGGTCTCCGCAGCCCTCCTGTGCCTGCTGCTCATGGCCGCCACCCTCAGCACCCAGGTGCTCGCCCAGCCAGGTAAGCTCAGTTTCCCTCTCTGTGCTTCTCCTTCTAGGAAGCCTGCAGCTGAATTGTCTCACTTCTGACTCTCAGAGAGGAAGGGCCCTCAGCATTTCACTTTAAAATCTAATTTTTAAAAGAGAAAACTGAAATTCAGGTAGGAGAGAGGAGTCCTTCCCTCACTTATTGGTAGAGCAGAATAAAACCTAAGCTAAGCTGCACACTCGAAACCCAGAATCTTTTCTTTATCCAGCTGATCTCCCCAAACTGCAGATTGGGTGCCACACCCAGGCCCTGCCACACTGGGCTCCCTGATCACTAGTGACCATGTCCATCAAGGGAAGTGACCTCAGATCTTGAGTCCAGGAGGTAGGTCCTGTTGCAGGGCAACCCCAGTATGCAATGGGGTGCCTGACTGTGGGTTCTTACCTGTGTGCTTAAAAAGGACTTATAATAAGAACAATTGCAGGAACTCATTAAAAGGTTAATAAAAGGGTTTATTTACAAAAAGGAAGGGAAATAAAAAATGAATAACTCAGGGACGAAAGAGGAAAAAGAGAGAGAGAGAGAGAGAGTTAAATCTCCAAATACGTCCTACCAGATTCAAAGAGCTGGAAACCCCCAATGGCACACTGCAGCCCGGCGAGAAGCCAAGAGCCCCCCAAGGTCCAAAACTCTGGTTATATAGCCAACCTGTCTGCTTAACTCCACCCCTCAGTTCCCAGTAATCCTCTCTTCGGGATGATGATGGAATTAAGGGATTAGTAGCCCTTAGTGTCTTGGATCTCTTTGGTCTGAGGTGGGGTCCATAAACCTTCCTGTGGAGTTTGTTGCAGACATCCATTTTTCCCCCCAACAGTCCTGGCCGGGGCCTGGGGCAGGGTCATGGACCAGGGGTGGATCAGATCCTCTTCTCCCTCTCCCTTCGCCTCCAGACACTCTTGCTGCCTTCAAGATGAAACGACCTGGCCCCTTCTCACAGGCCTTTCCTCTGTGACTTTTATTTCTAGATTCTCTCATACGCGCACCCACTTGCTGTTACACATTTCAGAGTAAGAAGATCCCCTTGCAGAGACTGAAGAGCTATCGATTTACCAGCAACCATTGCCCCAAAGATGCTGTCATGTAAGTAGAAAAACACTATTTGCCTCCACATCCCTGCCCATATCCCACATCCTCCCCTCTCCCCCATTCTAAGTTCTGTCCCAGAGAAGGACATTAAACTAATCTGGGATCTAAAACTCTGAGGGTAAGATTCAACATCAATGGAATCCAGATCCTTCTATTGTTGCAATTTAAACCTTCCCCGGTGCAGTCAACCTGCCCGCCCTGCTACCTGGATGAGTGTCAGCCCCCACCTACTGCTGCTTTATCAGAAGCCAGGCCCCCTTCTCCAGAAGAAGCAAGAGCAGAGGCCATGGTCCACACACACCCCTTCTTCCACATCCCTCCTTCCATCTGACCCACGGCGGCTTCCCCCGGGCAGCCGCTGGGACAAGCTGGCTTTAGAGTCCATAGAGTCATCTCTTGCGTAAAAATTTCACAGTGTTCCCTCTAACAGTGCCTGCCTTTCTTCATCTACAGCTTCACAACCAAACTGGCCAGGGAGCTCTGTGCTGACCCCAAGAACAAGTGGGTCCAGGATAGTGTGAAATACCTGAAGCGAAAATCCCACACTCTGAAGATTTCAGCTTCTCCAGCCCCTCTCAGTCCAAGCCCCAGCTTGAGAAATGACTCCTCCACCATCCTCCCTCCTACCACCAGGACTAATTTTACTGTAATTTTCAAATAGGATGATTTCTGCAAAACATGTAGTAATATTTAAGTAAAACATTAAGTAATATTTAATATTATTGGAATTGCTGGAATTAATATTATTGGAATTGCTGCTGGTTTGAAGTGTTTATTTTGGAGATTGATGAATTTTTTTATCTTTTAAAGCAAGTTTTTGAGCTAGCTAGTTGGTTTCTATCTGTGAACCCAAATTTCTTCTATGTGAACAGTGGGCGGCCACCCTGAGCCTACCCTGCTCCTGGGGTTGGGGAGACCATGGAGAAGAAGGGCTGCTGCAACCGAGGGTGGAGAGCTCCTGGGAATATGAGGCTGCTAAGTATGAGGCTGCCGAAAGATGAGTGCAATGATAGGACTGCTTTTTGCAGACAAGAACTTTGTTGGAGGGCGGCTCCGACCAAGGTTGGGTCCTCAGGAGGGTGGAGAAAGTGTAGGAGCGTTGCGAGGGGGAAAGTGGAGGGAGTAAGAGACAGCACACACCAGAGAGTGTGATCAGGCTGTTCCACTTTATTTCCCCGAAGCAGGGTTTTTATTCATCAAAAGTAGGCTAATAAGCATAACTTTAAAGAAAAATTAATTACAGACAATGGTAAGGTGGTTACAGATATTTAGATACATAATCAATTGCATACTTTGAGGAGAATCAAGGAACTTCTGAAAAAATGTCTATTGTTTGATGCAAATTTCAGTAAGGTACAGGACATAACCTAAATTCCAGGAAGGTTCAGGACATAATCTTCAACCTTTGCCCTAGGCCTAGGATCGAGGCTGCTGTCTTAATACCTATTGTCTGAAACTAAGACCTTAATAAAAGAAACCATCTTATGCTAATCTCTGGAGGAAATAATCTAAGGAACTATACGCTGATTTTTCGAGGCAAGGAAGGAAAATAGGGGAAGGGATTAAATGTTCTTTGTTTTAAACATTAACCCTTGACCGGGCAAGGACACTTCACTATTAGAGGGACATCTCGGTGCCTGGACCTAATGAAAAAGGCTAGTGCATGCAGGCATAGTAGAGAAACTTAATTATTGTTCTCACCTGTAATTATACTTAAATTATTTGCGAGCAGAAATATCACATCCTGACTTTTATAGGAACATTTCCTTGAAGGCTCTTAACCCATAAAGTGACCTTGTCAAAACAATATGGCCCTGTCTAGGCTGCTACAGAGCTTCTGTTTAAATTTCTGACATTGGTGATTTCTCTCTGTTTATTGAGATTGAGGTCAACAGGTAGGGAGTGTTCTAGGGCACAAAGGTGATTCAGGGAACTAGAGGAATTTAGAAGTAGAGGGGCCCTAGCTCCCTGACTAGCCTTGGTTTCTCTGAGTGTCAGGCCTGGAGTAGCATCCCAGAGAATTCTAGAACAATGGCTCCAACCCCAATATCAGCTTCTAACTGGTCTCTGTGACGTCATGTCTCCCACTCCACACAGTCCTCCCTACTAGAACAATACAGACATTAAATATACCTGATCCCCAAAGAAAACTAGATGACTAAGTTCAACTCAGCAGCAGACTTGACCAAGAAGAAGGGACTTGGCAGAATTGATCTTGATCAGCACAGTCAGAGGAGTCTTCCAGAAGAGGTGAGGGAATAGTGCCTGGACAGCATATCTCCACGTGGTCAGGGTCTGGCTTCTCAAATGAGATATTCAGAAGGGATGGCTGAGTACAAAGGGTTTGAAATGTGGAGGTGGGGAGTTTGGAGTCAGGTCTGAAGCAGGAAGGAGATGTCAACGGTTTTAGAGCTATCAGGAGGAAGGGGAGACCAAAAATAGCATCCTGTGGCCCTGGGCATGATAGAGTTGGCAAGGACTGAGAACAGCCCACTGCAGTGGTCCAGGCAGAGTGAGCAGGGAGATGCAGGTGCGGAGGGAGGAGGCAGTGTAAGAACGGGCCAGGTATGTGACATGTGAGTGCTGGGGACAGAGGGAGTAGTCCCGGGATGGAGGACACTAGACCTTCTTCCTTAAAGCCACTGATCTGATAAAGGGAAATCAACTGACCCCAGAATTACACCCCTCCCTTGCTAATCACCCTAGAGTCACAAATGACACATCAAGCTTGGGATTGTCCCTTCAAAAGGGACAGTACCTCCTCTCCCGTAGGTCCCTGAGGGTTACCCTGCTCTCACCAAGATGCCTCTCTTCCTCTGGATGAGCTGTGTGGGCATCTCTGCCTGGACACTCAAGAAGAAGCTCCTGCTAACCCATTCTGCCCGATCTGTGTGGTGGAGAAAGAAGCCAGGGTGTGTCAGGCTCTCACCTGACAAGCTAGGCCACAGCAAAGAGCTCTGGCCATGGTGGCAGCACCCGAGGCCCTGAGGCCAAATCTGATCTGGACTCATTGTGCACCCCCATGCCTGTGGTTTCTCTCTCCAGCACCCAGTCGCCTCACATGTAAAATGGGGCTACCAATATCTTATAGGCAGATGACCTCACAGATGCCCTTAACCAGGGCAGAAGTGAATTTTGGATGACATCAGCCCATTAGCCCTCTGGGAAGGACAGGGAGAAAGAAAGTCTAGCACCAGCCTGATGCGTCACTGTGGCTGCCAGACCACCAAGCCCCGAAGTGAAGCAGAGAATCAACATCACACCCCAAATCAGCCCTATACCCCCCAGGACAAAGGCAGGAGGCTGAGAGTTGTGACTCATTTATTGGTTTTGAAATACAAGAAATCAGTCCCCTGGGACCAGATCCAATATGTCTCCTTCACCATCCTCCAGTCTTGGTCACAGCATTTCAAAGCCAATTAAGTCTGCACCCCAAAATCCCTGTGGGGTTCAAGAGATACAGGGAAGCAGAAGATAAAGATTCTATAATTTAAATATATGAAGTGTAACAAAATACCTTATCATGACCATCATCCTTCCATGACCCAGCAAAGTGGATAGAAGGGTCGATACCAGTTTGGGGTTCAGGTGCAAGTGAAGCCATGTGGTCTCCAGGGTCCAGTATGAAAGGAATTTGCTCACTTCCTTCAAAAGCAGATTGCAACCTTCTCATATAATTCTGAACCCATGTCTCTGTCTTCAAGGCACAGATCTTTCTGTTTCCCTTAATCCTGAATCTGTGGGCAGAGACAAAGGAGGGGCTGAGTCACCCTGGGTGCCACACTCAAGCCCCATCCCCACGTCCCTGAGCTGCTCTCTTTGGTCTGTGGACTAAGCCATCACCCAAGCCCCTGACCCGCCCACTAGAGCAGCACCCAGCACTGGGGAGAGGTTATGAAACTGATTTGCCCGAGCCCTGAGGAGTACCCCTGGGTTTATGAGGTGAGGGGAAGGCTGCAGACACTGTGAAGATCAGCTGGCGTGAAAACTCCTGTCCTAGCATGTCTCAGAGGTGCCCTTATTTCATGTGTCTTTTCACATGTCTGTGTCCATATGGTACCCTCAGTTTGGCCGTGTGTGTGTGTGTGTGTGTGTGTGTGTGTGTGTGTTTCTCTTCTGATCTTTTTTTTTTTCTGATCTGATCTCCTAAACCTTGCTATTATCCATCTTATAGGGCAATTCTGCCTTTAAGGGTTGCATATCTTTAGACAAATCTATCTTCCTCACCTCAGTTTTGTAATAAAATGTGTGTTACTACCTCATCAAAATCCTAGTGACCTGTGTCATCTCTATTATGTGTACCCCACTTCACAGATAAGGAGGGCAGAGTAAGACCCCGATAATGAGCCACAGAAAGTTTCCCAAGAATATAGCAAATCCAGAAGCAGGAAGTAATCGTGACCCCTCAATCCTTCCACTGCACAATAATTCCTGGAGTTGTTAAGCAACTATTTGGCATGAAATTTAGGGTATTCTGGTTGTCTCCTTGATGCTCCAGGAAACACTCATTCCCTGCAGGGCCCTGCAGGGCCACAGGTGGGACCTTCCTGGCAATATCAATAGAAGCACAACGCTGCCCCCAGTGTCCTCTTTGGTTCTGCACCCTGGTCTTGCTGTCATGGTCCCTGTTTAAAAGCCTTATTCTGGGGCAGCATCGCCATCTAGAGTCTGCTAATTCCAGGTGGACCTGATTCTGTTCTCTTCAGGGGGCAAGTGCAGACTTCCCAGGTGCCACACTCACAGCACACCATCCTGGTGGGGGCAGGAGGAGATGCTGCTTCTGGAGCACCTGATTGCCTATTGGGAAATCCTTCTCTTCATAAATAGTTTGCAACAATTGGAGGAGGATTCGTGCATTAGAAGAGAAGCGCAGGCATGTTTTGCATTCATTTCTCCCCTAGGCTTCTTCCTCTCATCCAGAATAAAATTTTATTAAGTAGTTTTCAAGGCTGACCCAGGCTTTGGGACCACACCCAGAGGGCCATTGTGCCACCTACTTGTACTTGGACAAAGATTCCAGCTCCCAAAAAACTATTTATGAGGCCTTAATTACGATGAGCCCTCACTCTAGGCACCACACTCCCTGTTTGTAAAATAAGACTTTATAGACTAATGTTTAAAGGCTTTTCCAGTTCTGAGACCCCTTCACTGTGTCTGGTACTGCCCATAGTTGGGTCCAAACACTTTGGACCCCATACTCTGCGGCCTGGTGAATCTGGTGCATTCAGGACAACCGTGGTCCACGAACCTGGGGCAGGATCAGGAAATGTGCAAGGAGTTGAAAGGGATGGGAAGACAAGGGAAGAGCTTCCAGGATTGACCAGCTGCCCCACCAGCCTGCAAGATGCCCTCTCCCTTGGCTTTCAGCTCTGTTGCAATCCCAGGTCCCCAGGGATGGCTTGTACACCTCCTCCCATACCTGACCTTCAAGAAACTTGCATTCCAGCCCTGGGTCCTTCCTCTTAGTTTTTGGATTTATGTAGCACCTTTGTGTGTCTACCATTAGGTCAACATTTTTTTTCATTTTATTTTATTTATGCATACAAGCTGGGGTGCAGGCCAGAGATGTGGAGCGGTGAGAGGGTTCACCAGAGACAGAGTGGGGAGCAGAACAGGCAGATCAACCGAAATACATTGCTAAGGGGAGCAGTGGTCGAGGCAGGAGAGGTCTGCTGCGCCATGTGGGAATCTCCCTGGCTGGGCATCGAACTCACGCCGTAGCTACCGACAGCTCCATAGTGCTGCGCTTAACCCGTTGCACCACCAGAGAGGCCCAGGTCAACATTATTTTAATAGCCTCAGAGAACAGACAATGCGATCCCACTTACCTGATGGACCAGAGTTTGAGAGGTAAGTGACTTGCCTGAGGCAGCCAACCCTTTCTGCCCGGAGTCCTGACTTCACCTTCTGTTGCTTATCTGTTATGCTGTGGAGGCCAGGCCCAGTCCCTGCTCTGGGCTCGCACAACCTAAATAATGTGCCAGGTGCCCTCCACCAGAGCCATATTTTACTCAACCTGGCAGTTCAGGCCTCTCTGTGTCTGCCCCCGACACCTGGGTCTTTTCAAGGACTCCCACACTGCCAAAGGCCTCCAGTCCTCCTCTCGGGGTTCTTCCCAAGGAAAGGATGTTGGATGAGTTCAGGGTGAGCCCTGCCCCCACCCAGAGTACCTGCCGTGTTTCTGCCCTCCCTAAGGAGAATCCAAGTGATTCAGCCACACTCACTGCTCTTGCTGCCCAAGGCCTGCAGGCATGTGGCAACCAGCAGCAGGCACAGCAGGGCCCCGCCAGCCAGCTTCATCTCTGGGAGTTCAGCTGGTACAGGCCTCCCCAGAATGGTCTTGATGAGTCTGCTGAGCTGAGGGCTCTTCCCTGGCCTATCCTGCAAACCTTGAAGCTTTTATTAGCTTGGAGAGGAGTTTTCCAGACCCTAGTAAGTCCTAGAAAATGGGCTGTTTACACTGCAAATCACGGCTGCATGGAAAAGTCTTTTCCCCACCCCTCCTGAGTGATATTTGCAGTGTGGGAAAATGCCCCCAAGTTCAGGAGGAGATTGGACCTTGAGAAACTGAGTAGGAGCTTCCCTGGAAGAGTGGCAGTGGAGAAAGGTGAGTGAGAGGAAGTGGCCTGCTTATGGCATCTCTGATTTCAACTTTCCATGCAGGGATGGATCTGCTGTGCCAGGACACATGGAGCCAAAGAGCTCTGGGCCAGGACCAGTGTGGGAATCCCAGTTCTGCACATTCCCAGTTATGTGACCTCTCCCAGTCAGTATCCACTGCAAATGGAGAGAGTAACAGCTCTTACGGTGGTGTGATGGGAATTCAGTAATCTCTGTGATGGCATGTGCCTGGCCAACATACTGGCTATTTCAGTTTCGTCAACCATGCCACACTTTCCCATAGAAACTCTGTTCCAGGTGTTCACTTGCCCCCAGGGAGATCAATGAGATGCAGTGTATGACCTTGAGCCTCTACCCTTTGACTCACAGAGAAACATGGAAAATCATCCAGGGTCAGGACAGATGTGCCACGTGGGGGCACAGAGGAGTAAGCGGCACTGTCCTGAGGCACCAGAGAGGCTCCGGAGAATGTTCTTCCACCAGACATTCTTGAAGGAATGGCTGAAGTGTCAAGAGCCAAACTAGGTAGAGGAGGGACTTGGGTAGGGACAATGAAACATAAAGGGGGACATCCCTTCAGAGCTGCCAGGGAGAGCTCAGTGCTGGTGGAAGAAGAGCATCAGAGGCAAGGGTGTGCCTGGGGAGAGGTTGACCCTATAAGCTGGGTCCCGAAGACATTACATGTCTTATCTGGAATAAGTAGCACCTAGTAGGTGCTGAAGACAAATAGCTGGGCCCATGTGTGTTAGATGCATGAGACTCACATGCATCATGTAACCTATAGAGTGTTTTGGTCATACACTTTCTGGCTCAAAAACCTGAGTGGCTCCGCACTATCTATTGAGCAAACAGGTGACATACAGGCTACTTATCTATTGAGCATACAGGTGACATACCTGGACATGACCTCCCCCATGGATTTCTAGGTGTTTGAATATTTGCAAGTCCCTGAACATGGGCGCCTGTTTCCCTCTCTCAGGATTTTCCTCACACACTCCACCTGCACACCCTGTAGCACTATCTCCGCCCGTGAACTTTCAACCCACATCAAATGCCAATGTCTTCATAGGGACCCTTCTGTATCCCCAGTAGACAGAGTCACAGCTTCTTTGAAGCCCCTGGTGCCTGGATCTTCCACGTGAAGTCCTTCTAATCCTACCACCTCCCCATTCTGTGTAGTCTCCAAATGAAACCCGGGAATCCTGGTATGTGGGAGTTGAATCACTGAAAACCTTCTGCAACAATGGCGCCTAAAAGGTTCTGGGCAATCTTTTGAAAAAAATGCAGATTTCTTTCTCCTATTTCAGAATCAGAATTAAAATAGATGTGCTTATACAAGTTGGGGGCCAGGAGAGTTCCAGGTAATTCAGGCACCCAAAGATAATAATCATAGATCTGATAAATTCCCCACAAGTCACAGATGGGGAAAGCGACATCTCAGAAAGAGGAAACTGACTTTCAAGGTCATGCTGAGCACTTGCAGAAGTGGGCTGATACACTTGAGCCCTGGGGTCCTGACCTCTACCCTGATCATCTTAGAACTTTCAGACAGGGCCACAGTCACCAACTAACTGCCCTCTCTGTCAGTTTCACTTCCTCCTGCCACCCAGAGGTACTTGAAGTAGTTGAAATCACTAAGCCACTGTGTGGCTCTCTTATCACCTGTCCTTGCAAAGTGATACTTTTTCCTTCGTTTACCGTTGTTGTTATTTTTTAAATATATATATTTTTATTGTTATTTATTTCGTATTCCCCTTGGGTAGCCCACCACCAATTCACCCGTGATCCATCTCTGTGGTCCCTTGTGTCCTTTTCTACTCCATTTTGTGCCGTTACCCCCCATCCTCCTCCCCCCTACACCTGTTGAGTGTCTCTCTCCTATTTGGTTTCCTTATAGTCCTGTTATAAGTGAAACCATTTGATATTTTTCTCTTTCTTTCTGGCTTATTTCACTGAGTATGATCCCCTCTAATTCCATCCATGTCATGCAAATTGCATGTGTTTATCTTCTTTGAATGCTGAATGGTATTCCATTGTGTATATGTACCACATCTTCATATAGAACCACAAAAAACCTTGCATAGCTGAAGCCCTCCTAACTAAAAAGAAAGAAAACGGAGGAATTTCATGCCCTGATTTCAAACTATATTACAAAGCCATAATAATTAATACAGCATGGCGCTGGAACAAAAACAGGCACAAAGACCAATGGAACCAAATAGAATACCCAAAATTAAAGACACATATCTATGAACAACTAATCTTTGGCAAAGGAGCAAAGAAAATGCAGTGGAACAAGGACAGTCTATTCAATAAATGGTGCTGGGAAAACTGGACAGCCACATGCAAAAAAAATGAAGCTAGACTACTACCTCACACCCTGCACAAAAGCCAACTCAAAATGGATAAAAGACCTGGACATAAGACCTGAAACCATAAAATTTATAGAAGAAAATATAGGCAAAACTCTACAGGACGTACATCTCAGCAAAATCTTTAAAGACACATCCCCCGAAGCGAAGGAAGTGAAGGACAATAAACAGATGGGATTACATCAAAAAAGCTCCTGTACAGCAAAAGAGACATTAACCAAAACTAACAGACACCCTACAATTGAGAAAAGATCTTCGCACACAATATAACCGATAAAGGACTGATAACAAAAATTTACAAGGAACTCATACAACTCAACAAAAACAAAGCCAATAATCCTGTCAAAAAATGGGCAGAAGAGCTAAAAAGGCACTTCGTTTACCATTGTTTTAGTGGGGCCTCAGAAGACATCGGCTATAAAGGTGTGGTTAAGCTGTGGAAAGTAATTATGACTCACCTGGGACACGTAGAGAACATGTGGCCACTTGGAAATTCTTCTCTCTTTCCGCTCTTCCTGGGAATGCTGCCCAATCAGCACCAAGACCACTCAAGAAGGGGGCAGGGGGCCTTCCCGGTGGCGCAGCGGTTGAGCGCTGCTCTGTGGAGCTGTCGGCAGTGACGACGCGAGTTCAGTGCTCGGTCGGGGAGAATCCCACATGGTGGGGCAGACCTCTCCTGCCTCACCCGCTGCTCCCCTCAGCAGTGTACTTCTGATCTGCCTGTTCTGCTCCCCACTCTGTCTCTGGTGAACCCTCTCGCTGCCCCACGCCTCTGGCCTGTGCCCCAGCTTGTATGTAAAAAAAAAAAAAAAAGAAGGGGGCAGGACTGCTCCTCTAGAAATTCACTTCCCCTTCTGCCCCTCATTGTGGCCACCATGAGCCCAGGACAGGAAAGTGGGAGCAGAAACAGTCATGTCTTTGCCTTCCTGATTTCCCAGCAGCTGGAAGAAACTGGAGGCGGCACCCTCCCCTTTGCATTAGCCACTGAGTGACCAGTATCTCCTTTGTCAAGTGGATGGTGTCACCCTCTCAACATTCCTGGGAGCCTCAAAGAGTGAAGTGAGGTGGACAAGGCGAAGAGTAAGTACAGGGCACTCATCCTACACCCTGAGAAGTTCTGGTTCTAAATCAGTTACTTATCAGGACAGCCCAGTAAGTCATTCCGTAAGGACAAACATAAGTAGGTAACTGCAGTGACGAGAAGAGCACAGGCGCGGGTGGTCTATAAAGCTGAGCAGATGGGTCAAAAGGAGGAGTCCTGGAGCTTTCAGTGACTTTTTGGGCTTTTAATTATATTTTATAGAGAGGCAACCAGGGAGGTAATGTGGCCAGGGGGCTGGGAGGAGGCAAATGTTCATTCTCTCAGGCTCTCTGGTGTTCTCTCGTGGTCCCTGTTGCAGCCCGAATGGTCCTCTGCTTCCAAGCTCTGTTCTCTCCTGGGTCTGCTGCTCTTCCTTCTGCTGCTTCTGCCACTTCTTCTACTTCTGTATATAAGCCCAGTCTCCAGGCCCAGGAGTGCCCACTCATGCAGCCCACACCCTGCTTCAGGTGCCGCAATCAGGTATGCGTGTAGGCCTACTGGGGTCTATCATTGAGGAGAGGATGGAAAAAACCTGATGACTCTTTCATTTACCCTATAATGGGTGTCCGTGGTGGTGACTGTGTTGTGCTAATGCCACCGGAAAGGGTGAGCCTTTGTGTCTAAATCACATGCACTGCTGTCAACTAATGTTACCTCAATTACAAAAATGTTCAAATATTATCTAAATTAAGAAGACAAAATTGCATGCTGAAGCCAATTGCACTGTGTTCTCCCCTAAGATGGCAGGGCACTAAGACTTCCCAGGGCTGTTGGAGGCAGATGGCAGGATGCTCAGTCCTAAGACTCTACAGCAAAATAATGATTCTAAAACCACAGAATTCCACAGTTCTAGATTTCTGTTTTATAGAGATCATTGGGTAGGGAAAGAGCAGGCTGAATGTCTGCTCTGGGGCAGGACCTCCAGAAGCTTCCACTCTACCAGCTGGGCCAGGGTGACTGTCCAGGCCTCTAGAGAACACCACTCCTGAGAGCCATCATCACCTCTCCCAGAGGGTCTCCCTCCCCGGGGCAGACTCCCCCTGGTTATATGACAGCAGACAGAGAAGATTTATATTGTAATAAAGACCAATAGGTTTCCAGATTTTGCAAAAACATCATCTAGGTCATATTCTTACTACAAAATTACTTATTATTAATTGAAATTCAAATTTAACTCACTGTCCTAAAAGGACCTTGCCCACACCAACCCCAAACAAGAGCCTTTAGGTTGTAGCTGGCTCACCATGACAGCTGGGTGCAAGGCCATGAATCTCCGACAGAGACAGGGACTCCGTTTCTTATGATGGAAGCGAGACCCCCTGCCCAGGGCCAAGCAGCACCCTAATAATCAGCCCATGCATTCCATGCTGGGATCCCATCATCATAGCAGCAGATCCCTACTGGGCAAAGTATTCTGACTACCCCTCCTAACCTGGGGCACCTTGGGGTATTGTGCCCACCTTGTCTCTGATGCCTAATAAGCACCACTGCCCGGCCTCTGCCACTCCTCCCACTGAGACCCAAACCCAGCTCCTCACAGAAGGGCCCCCCCCAGTGTGGCCCCCAGACAGGCAGCATCAGGGTCACCTGGGCCTTCATGAAGTAGAAATGACCAACGCTCTCTGAGCACTTTCCAGGCGTGATCAGATTCTCACCAATCACCCTGAGGTTATAGCAGCAACTTGTTCCTCTTGGAGGCTCAAAGAGGCCATTTGCTGCTAATCACTAAACCAGTAAGTGGTGGACACAGGACTCGCACCCAGGTCTGGCTGGCTGCGGATCCAGGCTCCTGAGCACCCACTGACGGATGCCAGGTCCTGATGTCCACGGAAGGAAAGACAGGAATCTTTATGGCTGCAAGCGTTTGAATATCTTCTCCCCTCTGCATTTGGAAGAATGTCTAGGGTCCACCATGGAATGGATTCCAAGGGGGGAGTACAGGGTCCCATCAGACATACTCATTGACTGTGAGGGGTTGTATGAGTTCCTGGGAGTGATGTTACTGTTCAGTTGTTTGATTGGTTATTTCCAGGCTTAAAAATCAAGTCTGCAGTTAATGAAGTTGGAATGCCAGAACTTCCCTGGGATGTATGAAGAGGGCAAAGGCTCAGGGAAGCTGATCTGTGAAAATGGATCTACAAGCTGCTCAGCACCCCTAGCCCACTCCTGGGAGACCAGGAGACACTTCCTGCATGCAGGTGTTCACACAAGCTTTATCGTCCAGGCAAAGATCCAGTGGGAGTTCCCACCCTTGATTGGCCTACAACGGCAAGAGGAGGCACCAGCCAGAGCAGCAGAGGGGCAGAGACAACCCAGAAACCATCACTTTCATATTGCAACTGCTGTCCTCACCCTCCAGCACGCAGGTCTCCGCAGCCCTCTTGTGCCTCCTGCTCACGGCCGCCACCCTCAGCACCCAGTTGCTCACCTGGCCAGGTAAGCCCAGTCTCACTCTTTCTGCTTCTCTCCTTCTAGGAAGCCTGAATCTGAAGTGTCCCACTTCTGAACCATCAGGACAGAAAGTCCTAAGACCAAGAGTAGAATAGAAGTTATCCTCAGCATTTCACTTTACAGATCTAATTTTTAAAACAGAAAACTGCAATCCAGGTAGGAGCCCAGAGTCCTCCCCTCACCTATTGGTAGTGCAGAATAAAACCCAACCTAAGCTGCCCACTCCAAATTCACTACCTTTTCTTTATTTAGCTGATCTCCCCAAACTCTGCATATTGGGATCCACATCCAGGCCCTGCCACACTGGGCTCCCTGATCACGAGTGACCATGTCCATCAAGGGACATGACCTCAGATCTTGAGTCCAGGAGGCAGGTCCCACCCAGAGCCTGTGGCAGGGTCATGGACCAGGATGGATCAGATCCTCTTCTCCCTCTCCTTTCCCCTCCAGACTCTCCTGCTGCCTTCAAGATGAGAACGACCTGGCGCCTTTTCACAGGCCTTTCCTCTGTGACTTTAGTTCTAGATGTGCTCAGAGCAACTTGCTGTTTCACATTTAACAATAAGAAGTTCCCCTTGCAGAGACTGAAGAGGTATCAATTTGCCAGCAGCCAGTGCTCCCAGGATACTGTCATGTAGGTAGAAAAATGCTGCTCATGTCGGATCTTTACCCAACTCCTGGATCCTCCCTCCCTTCACCCCCTCCCCCCATTCTAAGTTCTGTGCCGGGGGAGGACATCAGACTTACTTGAGACCTTAAGCTGTGACAATAAGATTCACCAGACAATGGGATCCAGTTCCTCCTACTGTTGCATCTTAAACCCTCCTCAGGGCAGGCAATGTGTTCTCTCTCTTCCCTGGATGAGTATCCACTCCCACCTCAAGTTGCTTTATCAGAAGCCAGGTCCCCTTCTCCAGGAAGAGCAAGAGCAGAGACGATGGTCTATCGATACCCCTTTTTCCACACACCTCCTTCTCCTTGTCCTAGGGAGGCTCCCCCAGCCAACAGCAGGGGCGCCGGGCAGGCTTAGAGTCCAGTGAGGGTTGCCCTGCTTTCACCAAGATGCCTCTCGCCCTCTGGATGAATGCCTTTGCATCTCTTTGGTGTCCTGCTGGACAACCAAAGAGAAGGTCCTGTTAACCCAAGTCTATGTGAGGAGAGAGGTCCATGAGCCAGGTGGTGCCAGCCAGTCACCTGGCAACCTGGGGCACAAGAAAGAGATCTGGCCCGGGAGGCAGCACACTGGGCCCTAAGGCCAACTCTGATATGGACTTGCTATGTACCCCCATGCCTGTGGTTTCTCTCTCTAACCCCCAATGCCTCAACTGTAAAATGCACGTAGCAACATCTTACAGACATGTAAAATCACAGATGCCCTCCAGCCAGGGTAAAGTGATTTGTGAACGGTATCTAAGCTCTGAGAACAGCAGGGAGAGAGCGGGTCTGGTACCAGCTTGCTTCTTCACTGTGTCTGCCAGACCACCAAGGTCCAAAATAACAAATAGACGTCACACCCCAAGTCAAAGATCCCCCCAGGAAAAAGGCAGGTGGATGAGTTGTGATTCTTTTATTGGTTCTGAATGACATGAAATCAATCTCCCTCCTCCACCATCCCCCAGTCCTTGGTCCCAGCATTTCAATGCCAGTTAAGTATGTACCCCCAAATCCCTGTATGGTCCAAGAGACATAGGGAGGTGGAAGTTGAAAATTCCAGAATTTAAAAATATAAAGTGCAACAAACATAGCTTATAGCATCCATCCATGACCCAACAAAATTGGTGCAGAAGGGTGGCTGTGAGCTTGGGGGTTCAGGTGCAGGTGACTCCATGTGGTATCCAGGGTCCACGATGAAAAGGAATTGGTTCATTTTTCAAAGCAGGGTTTCACCTTGTTTAAATAATTCTTAACCCATGTCTCTGTCTTCAAGGCACAGCTCTCTTTTCCTCCTTTCAACTTGAATCTATGGGCAGAGACAAAGAGAGGCTGAGTCATCCCGGCGCCACACACAAGCCAGCCCCTTCCCCGTGTCCCTGCGCTGCTCTCTTTGGACTGTGGACTAAGCCATCGCCCAGGCCCCCGATCCGCTCATAGGGACAGCACCCAGCACTGGGGAGAGGTTATTAAACTGCATTTCCGGGAGCCCTGAGGAGTATCCCTGGGTGTATGAGGTGAGGGGAAGGCTGCAGATGCTGGGAAGATCAACTGGAGTGAAAACTCCCATCCTAGCATGTCTCAGAGGTGCCCCTGTTGCATCTTTTTTGTGCATGTGTCTGTCTGGGATCCTCAGTTTGGCCCCGCGTATGTGCATGCGTATGTATGTGAGTGTGTGTGGTTTTTGTTCAGATCTGATTTCCTAACCCTGGCAATTGTCCATACTATAGGGCAAGTCTGCCTTTAGGGAGCTGCATGTCTTTGGACAAATCCCTCTATGTCCCTGACCTCAGTTTTCATGATAAAATATGTGTCCGAGACAGTTAGTTAAAATATTATTCCTTACAGATGCTGAATGACATGTGTCAACTACCTCATCAAGCACCTAATGACCTGTGTCATCTCTATCATGTGTACCCCACCTCACAGATAAAGAGGGCAGAGTAGTACCCAGTACCCAGATTATGAGCTATAGAAAGAGGAGTTAGCTTCCTAAATCCCCACACCCATAGTGAATCCAGAAGCAGGAACTAATCGTGTCCCCTCCCTTCTTCCACTACACAGTAATGCCTGGAACTGTTAAGCATATCCTTGGACATAAAATTAGGTATATACTACTTGGGATCTTGGTTCTCCGTGAATTAAGTCCCTGCAGAGCCACAGGTGGGACCTTCCTGGCATTAACTAAAGCACAGCGCTGCCCCCAGCTTCCTCACTTGGTTCTGCACCCAGGTCTTGGCCCCACTGTCCGGGTTTAAATTCTTATTCTGAGGCAGCATCGCCATCTAGCGACTGCTGATTCCAGGAGGGCAGGTTTCTGTTCTCAGCAGGGGAAGTGGGGATTGTCCAGGAGAGTCACTCACACTACTAGATCCTTGTGGGGGCAGGAGGAGCTGGTACTTCTGTAACACCTGATCGCCTGTTGGGAAATCCTTTTCTTCATAAATGTGTAGCAACAAGTGGAGGAGGACACGTGCACTAGAAGAGAAGCGCAGACATGTTTTGCATTCATTTCTCCCCTAGACTACGTTCTCTAATCTAAAATGAATTTTTTTTTAAAGTATCTTTCACTGCAGACCAAGGTTTTGGGACCACACGCAGAGGGTCCTGGAGCCACCTACTTCTGCAGTGAGACAAAGATTCTAGCTTCCCAAAAACGAGTTGTGTGGTCTTAATCTCAATGAGCCCTCACTCTCAGTACCACACTCCCTATTTGCAAAATGAGACTTTAAAGACTAATGTCTAAAGGCTCTTCCAGCTTTGATATCCAAGCACCAGTGTCTGGTTCTGCCCCCATATGTGGGTACAAAAGCTTTGGAACCCACATTCTGTGGGCCTGGAGAGTCTGGTGCATTCAGAACAACTGTGGTCTCGGGACCTGGGGTAGGATCAGGAAGTGTGCAAGGAGTTGAAAGGGATGGGGTGACAAAGGCAGGGCTTCCAGGAAATGACCAGCTGCCCCACTGGCCCTCAGATGCCCTCTCCCTTGGCTCTCATCTCTGTCCCAACCCCAGGTCCCCAGAGATGGCTTGTATACCTCCTCCCATTCCTGACCTTCAAGAAACTTGCATTCCAGCCCTTAGTCCTTCCTCCTAGTTTTTGGGTTTATGTAGCCCCTTTGTGTGTCTACCATTATTACGTCAACATTGTCTTAACAGTCTCAGAGAGCAGACATTGCGATCCCACTTACCTGACAGACCAGAGTTTGAGGGGTAAGTGACTTTCCTAAGGCAGCCCACTGCTTTGACCCTGAGTCCTGACTTCACCTTCTGTTATCTGCAGGGCCCAGCCCGTCCCCTGGGTCACACAGCCTAAATAATGTGCCAGGTGCCCTCCACCAGAGCCTCCTTTTATTTAACCTGGCAGTTCAGCTCTCTCCTTTGCTCCAGACTCCAGTTTCTCTTCCAAGCCTACCACCATCCCTAAGCCCTTCATTCTGCTCTTGGACTAGAATTTTTCCTAAAGAAAGGCTGCTACAGTGAGTTCAGGGTGAGCCCTGCCCCAACCCCAGAACACCTGCTGTGTTTCTATCCCCGGCCCCCAGGGAGAAACCAAGTGACTCAGCCACACTCACTGCTCTTGCCGTCCAAGCCCTGCAGACATGTGGCGGCCAGCAGCAGGAACAGCAGGGCCACACCAGTCAGGTTCATCTCGGGCAGCTTCAACAGGCAATGGTCTTGATGAGTCTGGTGAGCTAAGGGCTCTTCCCTGGCCTATCCTGCAGCCCTCAAAGCTTTTATTAGCCTGGAGAGGGGTTTTCCAGGCCCTGGTAAGTCATAGAAAATGGGCTGGTTATATTGTCAAATAACCCTGTGGTTATCACGGTTGCATGGAAAACTGAGTGGTATTTGAGCTGTGGGGAAACTCCCCCAAGTTCAGGAGGAGATAAGGATCTTGAGAAAATGAGTAGGAGCTGTCCCGGGTGAGTGGAAAGTGGGGAAAAGTGAGTGAGAGGAAGTGGCCTGCTAGTGGCGTCTCTGATCCCACGAGTTTCCATTTAAGGATGGAGCTGCTGTGCCGGGAGCCGAAGAACTCTGGGCCAGCACTGGTGTTGGAATCCCAGTTCTGCGCATTCCCAGTTGCGTGACCTCTCCCAGCCGGTACCCACTGCCAATGGCAAGAGTAACAGGGGCTTCAAGGGGGTGTGATTGGAATTCAGCAAGCTCTGTGATGGCATGTGCCTGGCCCACACACTGCCTATTTCAGCTCTGCCAATCATGCACACTTTTGCACAATGACACTGTTCTAGGTGTTCAGTTCTTTCCTAGGGGAGACCAATAAGATGTGGGGTGTGGCCCCCTACCCTTTGACTCACAGAGAAACAAGGAAAAGTCATTCAGTGTAAGGACAGATAATGTACCACGTGGGGGCACAGAGAAGTAAGAGGCGCTGTCCTGGGGCACCAGAGAGGCTCCAGGGAATGTTCTTTACCAGATTCTCCTGCAGGAGGGTTGAAGTGGGAAGAGTCAAACTAGGGAGAGGAGGGCTTAGGTAGGGACAATAAGACTTAAAAAGGGGCACTTTCCTTCAGAGCTGCCAAGGAGAGCTGCAGTGCTGGTGGAAGAAGAGCATCTTAAGTGAGGAAGCAGCTTTGGAGAGGTGTGACCCTATGAGCTGGGTCCTGAAGACATTGCATGTCCTGCTTGGAATAAGGAGCCTATAGCAGGTGCGCAAGAACAAGAGCTGGCCCCAATCTGTGTTAGATGCATGAGACTCACATGCATCATATAATCTAGAGCATGCTTTGGTCATGCACTTTCCAGCTCAAAAATTTCAGTGGTTCCCCACTGTCGTTGAGCAATTTGGGGACATACAGGCAACCACCCTGGACATTTATACCACACCTGTGGATTTGGTGTACTTGAATATTTGTAGGTTCCTGAACATGTTGTGTTTCCCTCTCTCAGGATTTCCCTCCTATTCCTCTACCTGCAGAGCTCACAGTACGGTATATGATTGTGAACCTTCAACCCATTTCAAATGCCACTATCTCCATAAGGACCCTTCTGCTCCCCAGTGAACAGGCTCACAGCCCCTTGAAGCCCCGTGTCTGGATCTCCCATATGAAGGTATGCTATCCCTACAACCCCTCTATTCTGTGTAGTCTCCAAACAAAACCCAGGAATCCTGGTATATGGGAATTGAAATTTCTTTGAACACCCTCTGCAGCAATAGCTCCTAAAAGGTCCTGGGCAAGCTTTTGAAGAAATGAAAATGTCACATTTCCATTTCAGAATCAGAATCAAAACAGATGTGCCTAAACAGGTGGTGAGGGGAGGGGTGGAATTCCAGTTCATTCAGGACCCAAAAGATAATGATCACAGATCTGTTATATTCTCCACATGTCACAGATGCGAAAGAGGAGTCTCAGAAAGAGGAAACTGAATTTGCCAAGGTCATGCTGAGAACTCGTGGTAGTGGGCCGATGCACAGGAGTGCTAGTCCCCTGACCTCTATCTAGACCATCTCAGAACTTTTAGGCAGGGTTTCGGTCACCAAAGCCCTGCTCTGTCAGTGTCAGTTGTTCAGGCCACCCAAAGTTACTTGAAGTAGTTGAAATACAAACCCACTGTTGGGACTCCCTTATCTTGTGTCCTTGCAGATTGATACTTTTTCTTCCTTTACTGTTGTTTTAGTGGGGACTCGGGAGAGATCAGAGATAAAGGTGTGGTTAATCTATGGAAAATAACCATAGTTCTTTAGACGCACCTGGGCCTGGAGAGGACAGTGTTGCAATGGGAAATTCTTTGCTTTTTCCACTCGTCCTGGGGATGCTGCCCACTTAAGCATCAAGGGGGCAGAATTTCCCCTCTAGAAATTCACTTTTCCTTCTGCCCCTCATTGTGGCCACTATGGGCCCAAGACAGGAAAAGAGGGGCAGAAACACTTAGTCATGGCTTAGCTTTCCAGGCTCCCCAGCAGCTGGAAGGAACTGGAGGCGGCTTCCTCCCCTTTGCATTAGCCACTGAGTGACCAGTATCTGCTTTGTCAAGTGGATGGTGTCACCCTCTCAACATTCCTGGGAGCCTTAAAAAGTGAAGTGAGGTGGACAAGGAGAGGAGTAATAAGGGTGCCAACCCACACCCTGAGCAGTTCTAATTTTATCTGCTGTTTATCAGGACAGCCCAATATGTGATACTGTGAGGACAGACTTTAGTAAGTGACTATTTACAATAACCAAGTTAGGGAAACCACCGGAGTGTCAAAAAGAGATGTGTGGTTAGGAAACTGTACTATAGACACACAATGAAATAGTACTCAGTTTTCAAAATGATATAAACCATTGCCATTTCCAACAGCAAGGATGGACTGGAGGGAATATGATTAAGCAAAATATGTAAGAAGGAGAATGTCAGTTATATGTGGAATATGGGGAAACAAAACAAAGGGTAAAGCCAAACCAATAACAAACTCAGAAATCCAACTATAGAATTGAGGCCACCAGAAGGTGAGCAGGAGGGTGGGGAGGTAGAGTTAGTGGGGAGGGAGAACAGTGGACTATGATGGAGGACTCTGGGTGTCTTGGTGGTGGGTGCTGTGCAAAGAACACCCGAAATGGGTGATCCTATACCTCAAAACCATATACAGTGCTGTAAATCAATATAACCTCAAACTTAAAAAAAATATTAAACAATTGATTAAAACACAATATTGCTTGCTGAAGTCAATTGTACTGTGTTTTCACCTAAGACAGCAGGGCACTAAGATTGTCCAGGGCTATTGAAGGCAGATGGCAGGATGCTTGGTGCTAAGACTCTGCAGCAGCATAATGATTCTAAAACCACAGAGTTTTGCAGTTCTAGAAGATTTCTGTTTTGTAGAGATCATTGGGTAGGGAAATAACAGGCTGAACGTCTGCTCTGGGGCAGGACCTCCAGAAGCTTCCACTCTACCAGCTGGGCCAGGGTGACTGTCCAGGCCTCTAGAGAACACAACTCCTGAGAGCCATCATCACCTCTCCCAGAGGGTCTCCCTCCCCGGGGCAGACTCCCCCTGGTTATATGACAGCAAACAGAGAAGATTTATAGTAATGATTGATAGGTTCCCAGATTTGGCAAAATGAGAATAAGAACATACCCATACTACAAAATTACCCATTGTTTATTACAAATTAACTAACAGCAGCTCAAGCAGGCATTACAGGGTTTTCCTGTAGGATCCTGCCACCCCCACAGCCATCAAGGGGCTCCAAGCTATAGCTGATTTAGCATGATAATGGGGTACAAGACCATGAATCTCCAACCGAGACAGGGACTCTGTTTCTCATCATGGAAGCGAGACCCCTTGCCCAGGGCCAAGCAGTGCCCTAGTAAGCAGCCCACTCATTCTGTGCTGGGATCCCGTCACAGCACCAGATCCCTACTGGGCAAAGTACTCTGATCACCCCTCCTAACCTGGGACACCTTGGGGTATTGTGCCCACCTTGTCTCTGCTGCTTAATAAGCACCACTGCCCGGCCTCTGCCACTCCTCCCACTGAGACCCAAACCCAGCTCCTCACAGAAGGGCCCCCCCAGTGTGGCCCCCAGACAGGCAGCATCAGGGTCACCTGGGCCTTCATGAAGTAGAAATGACCAACACTGAGCTGAGCACTTTCCAGGCGTGATCAGATTCTCACCAATCACCCTGAGGTCATAGCAGCGACTTGTTCCTCTTGGAGGCTCAAAGAGGCCATTTGTTGCTAATCTCTAAACCAGTAAGTGGTGGACACAGGGCTTGCACCCAGGTCTGGCTGGCTGCGGATCCAGGCTCCTGAGCACCTGCTGAGATGCCAGGTCCTGACGTCCATGGAAGGAAAGACAGGAGTCTTTTTGGCGGGAGGGTGTGATGTCTTCTCCCCACTCCATTTGGAAGAAAGTCAGGGGCCGTGTGTGGGGGGATGAATTTCAAAGGGCGTGTCCAGGGCCCAGTCACACGCATTCATTGACTTTGCGTGGTTGTGCGAGTTCCTGGAGGTGATGTTAATGTCCAGTTACTTGATTGATGAGGTTTAGGTTTAAAAACGAGTCTATAGTTAATGAAGTTGTAATACTGAACTCCCCTGGGATATTGTGAAGAGGACAAAGGCTCAGGGAAGCTGATCTGTGAAAATGGATCTACACGCTGCTTAGCCCCCCTAGCCCACTCCTGGGAGGCCAGGAGACACTTCCTGTTGAAGGACATTTAAGACATCCATAGGCCTGGGAAAAGCCCACCAAAGGATTTACAGCCTGTCGTGATGGCACAGGATATCCTAACTGCTGCATTTGCTTCTGTACATCTGCTTTGCTTAAGGTAAGGATAATGTATGTTTTCCTTAAGATAAAGGTAATGGTATGGATAAGCATAACTGGTATGGTTAAGAAAGTATATAAGGTATGTGTAAAAACCAAAATGGGGCTCTTGAGTCCCTTTGGCTCAAGGGTCCTCAGCTGAGCTAATAAACTCTATCTATATCCTACTCTGTCTCCTGTCCTCTGGTGTCCGCGACGGCCTAACACTGTGTGCAGGTGTTCAGCACACACAAGTTTACTGTCCCGGCAAAGATCCCGTGGGAGCTCCCACCCTTGATGCTGTCTATGAAAGCAGGCAGAGGCGCCAGAGCAGCAGAGGGGCAGAGACAACCCAGAAACCATCACTCTCAGGCACAGCTGCCGTCCTCACCCTCCAGCATGAAGGTGTCCGCAGCCCTCCTGTGCCTGCTGCTCATGGCCGCCACCCTCAGCACCCAGGTGCTCGCCCAGCCAGGTAAGCTCAGTTTCCCTCTCTGTGCTTCTCCTTCTAGGAAGCCTGCAGCTGAACTGTCTCACTTCTGAACCTCTCAGAGAGGAAGGGCCCTCAGCATTTCACTTTAAAATCTAATTTTTAAAAGAGAAAACTGTAATTCAGGTAGGAGAGAGGAGTCCTTCCCTCACTTATTGGTAGAGAAGAATAAAACCTAAGCTAAGCTGCACACTCGAAACCCAGAATCTTTTCTTTATCCAGCTGATCTCCCCAAACTGCAGATTGGGTGCCACACCCAGGCCCTGCCACACTGGGCTCCCTGATCACTAGTGACCATGTCCATCAAGGGAAGTGACCTCAGATCTTGAGTCCAGGGGGCAGGTCCCAGCTGGGGCCTGGGGCAGGGTCATGGACCAGGGGTGAATCAGATCCTCTTCTCCCTCTCCCTTCGCCTCCAGACACTCCTGCTGCCTTCAAGATGAGAACGACCTGGCCCCTTCTCACATGTCTCTCCTCTGTGACTTTAGTTCTAGATGCTCAGAGCAACTTGCAGTTTCACATTTAACAATAAGAAGATCCCCTTGCAGAGACTGAAGAGCTATCGCTTACTGGCAGCCTGTGCTCCCAGAAAGCTGTTACGTAGGTAGAAAACACTGCTCATCTCCACATCCCTACCCAACTCCGGAGTCTTCCTGGCCCCCATTCTAAGGCCTGCCCCATAGAAGGACATCAGACTGATCTCCAATCTTAAGCTCTGAAGTTAAGATTCACCACATCCTCCTACTGTTACATCTTAAACCCTCCCCAGGGCAGGCAATGTGTCCTTCCTCCTCCCTGGAGGAGTGTCAGGTTGCACGTCCTTTTGTTTTATCAGAAGCCAGAACCCGTTCTCAGGAGAAGCAAGAGCAAGGGGATTGTCCAGCACACCCCTTCTCCCTCACCCTTCCTTCCTCCTGTCCTAGGGAGGCTTCCTTCCTGGCCGCAGGTGGACTGAGGTCTTCAGAATCCTGTGAGTCTTAGGAGGTTCCCCTGCTTATACCAAGATGCCTCTTTTCTGGATGAGTCGTATTTTCATTTCTTGGATACCCTCCCGGACAACCACACTGACACTCCAGCTCACCCAGGCCTTTGTGATGGAGAGAGGTCCTTGTGCCAGGCTGCTCCAGGTACTCACCTGGCAACTGAGGCACAGAAAAGAGTTCTGGTCTGGGAGGCAGCCCCCTAGGCCCTAAAGCACAATCTGTTCCTCAACAGCTGTGTATCACAGGCTGTCATTTTTCTCTCCAGTACCCAGTCGCCTCACCTGTAAAATGGGGATAACATCTTAATAGGCAGATGACCTCACAGATGCTCTCTGTCCAGGGCAGAACTGACTTTTGGATGATCACTCCCCGGGACCTCTGGGCAGAGCCAGAAAAATCCTGCACCCAGATTGCTGCTTCACTGTGGCTTGCCGATCCACCATCCCGGAGCACATCCCAAGTCAATGCTTCCAGGCAGGATGAAGGCAGACAGCTGACAGTTATGACTTTTGTTAGCTCTGAATGACAAGAAATCAGTCCCCTGGCACCAGTTCCAGCATCTCAGTGCCAATTAATTCTGTACCCCAAAATCTCTATGGAGTCCAAAGACTTAGGGAAGCAGGAGATGAAGATTCTAGATTTTAAATATATAAAGTACAACATATCTTATCAGGACCCAGCAACCCTCCATGACCTAGCAAAGTTGGGTAGAAGGATTTGTGTCAGCTTGGGGGTTCAGGTGCAGGTGAATCCAGGTAGCTCCGGGTTTAGAATAGAAAGGTTTTCACTCATTCCTTCAAAGACAGGGTTGTATACTGTTTAAATAACTCTCAACCCATGTCTCTGTCTTCGAGGCACAGATCTCTCCATTTCCCTTCATCTTGAATCTGTGGGCAGAGACCAGGGAGGGGCTGAGTTACCCCAGGGACCACTACTAAAGCATCAGCTAGTGTGGACACACACGGTGTATTTCCTTGTATCTTACTGAGTTCGCTTGTATCACTTCGACTTACCTTTCTTTGTTTCCTTCTATCTCTTTGGATTTCTTTATTCTAGAAATTTTGAATTGTATATCTACAGGAGATATGACGTTCCATGTCCTTCTGGTTGAATTCTGGATTCTCTCCTTGCAATGGCACCATCCTTTGTGGTCTCAAAGGCATTAACTAGAGGTACAGTGCTGCCCCTAGTGTCCACACTTGGTTCTGCATCCAGGTCTTGGTGTCATAGTCCAGGTTTAATAACCTTATTGTGGGGAAGTATAGCCATCTAGAGACTACTAATTCCAGGTGGACCTGTTTCTGTTCTCTGCGGAACACATTACACCATCTTTATGCGGTAGCACTGCATCACCTGCTGTGAATCTTTCTCTATAAATGGGTAGCAACAAGAAGACACATGCGCTAGAAGAGAAGCACAGACAAAATTTGCATTCATTTCTCCCCTGGATTTCTTCCTCTCATCCAGAATGAAATTTTATTAAGCACCTTCCAAGGCTGACCCAGGTTTTGGGGCCACATCCAGAGGGCCCTGGTGCCACCTAGTTCTGTACTTGGACAAATATTCAAGCTCCCCAAAAACTAGTTGTGCGGCCTTAATCACAATGAGCTCTCCCCCCATTGTAAAATTTGACTTTAAGACTAATGTTTAGACATTAGTCTCTTCCAGTTCTGATATCCCAGCACCAGTGTCTGGTTCTGCTCCATAATTGGGTTCAAACACTCTGGACCCCACAATCTTCGGCCTGGTGAATCTGATACTTTCAGGACAACCATGTCAGGGACCTGGGGCAGGATCAGGAAATGTACAAGGAGTTCAAAGGGATGGGAAGACAAGGGAAGAGCTTCCAGGATTGACCAACTGCCCCACTGGCCCTCAGCTACCCTCTCTTGGCTCCCAGGTCCCCAGTGATGACTTGTGTAGCCAACATTCAAGAAACTTGCATTCCATCCCTCCTAGTTTTTGGGTTTATGTAGCCCCTTTGTGTGTCTCCCATTACATCAACATTGTTTTAATAGACTCAGAGAACAGACATTGAGATCCCACTTACCTGAAGGACCAGAGTTTGAGAGGTAAGTGACTAAATAATGTGCCAGGTGCCCTTCATCAGAATCTCCTTTTACTCAACCTGTGTCTCTCTGTGTCTGCTCCAGACACGTGGGTCTCTTCGAGAACTCCCACACTACCTAAGGCCTCCAGTCCTCCTCTTGGAGTAGAGTTCTTCCCAGAGAATAGCTATTGGAGGCATTAAGTTCAGGGTGAGACCTGCCCCTTCCCAGAGCACCTGCCATGTTTCTGCCCTCTCCAGGGAAAAGCCAAGTGACTCCAGCCACACTCACTGTTCTTGCTGCCCAAGCCCTGCAGGCACACAGCAGCCAGCAGTAGGCACATCAGGGCCACAGCGGTCAGCTTCATCTCTGGAAGTTCAACTGGCTTAGGCTTCCCTGGGATGGTCTTAATGAGTCTGGTGAAGCTAAGAGCTCTTCTCTGGCCTCTCCTGCAGCTCTCAAAGAATCTATTAGATCAGAGAGGGTTTTCCTGGCACTGGTAAGTCACAGGAAAATTGGCTGGTCACACATGCCAAATAATCCTGTGGCTGGCTATTCATGGTTGCATGGAAAACTCCTTTCCCTGCCTCTTGCCTTGCTCCTGCTGTCCTGAGTAGATTAGATCCCTGTCCTGCCTGCTTGCAGTTACAGTTCTGTCTCATCTCTTACAGACCAGGATGAGGAAACCCATTTACCCAGCACTGCACAACTGTGTTGGTTTAGCTTTGTCTTTGTTTGGTGTTGGGTCTTCTTAGTTCCCTCACTTAGGGAAAAAGCAGGTTAATGGATCAGACAGAACTAGGTCAGATCTCTGCTCCACTACATTTTAGCTGTGTGACCTTGGGCAAGTAACTTAATGCTTTCTAGGTCTTAATTCCTTCATTGCAGAATTTGCTACAACTGGACCTGGTACAACTCTCTCCATTATTTTCAAAATAAATTTCCAAAACTTTAATATAACTTTGGACTATTTGAAGGATTTAAAGTTAATTTTTCACCTTGACTATGTCTTGGAAGAAGGAAAAAGGAAGGAGGGAAGAGGGGAATAAGAAAAGAAGTTGGCTCTTTCAAAATCATTGTGTTATTGGAATATAGCGGGATATAGACAGACCCTGGCCCTGCCTATGGTGCTTACAGCTTGGTGTTTGAGAAGTGCCATAGTGCCCTGTGAGCTGAAGAGCCTAGAAAAGCCTTTACCATAGGGCTAGACACATGGTAAATGCTCAATAAAACTGTGCCCCTTTCCCCTATACCCCACAATCCTGAGCAGTCTGAGCAGTTATCACATGAACCAGGCAGTGCAGCCACCTCCCTCTGCAGACCCACTTCCCAGTCTCCTTCCCTTCTGAACAGGTGATGCCTGGCACCCAGGCATAATCTTCTGCCATTGGACACCACAGTGTCCATTCTGGTTCTTTCTGCTGCTGCTTCTCACAATCACAATTGCAGCCTACAGCAAACACCCTCTTCCCCAGCATCCAAATGCCTCTGAATTTATACCCTATGCTCATGTTTTCCAGTGCCTCTTATGCCCTTTCTAGATTCCTTTTCACCCTATTTTTCTCTAACATTTAACCCCCTGAAACAGCCAAGGTGAAAGAAATTGCAAGTTGGTAGGATAAGAGTCATCCCAAGTCCTGTTTGAACAGGTGGACTAAATCACAGATTGGCAGTCCCATCCCAACACCTTGGCACAGTGACCATAGGGCACCATGATGGACAAAAAGCATCAGAGCCTTACCCAAGGGTTAGCTCACAATTCCTGGGAGGGGGGAAGCTAAGAGCCCAACGTGCACAGCTGGAATGTAACCCATCTGCACATGCCCCGTGTAGTCCAACCCAGAACAAGCTATGAGGTTGCCCTCTCTCCACCCCACCACATGGACTTGCCCCTTGAAAAATCTCCCAACTCCCTTCAAGGAGTCAGGCTAAATTCTCTTTCCCAACACTAGTTTCCTTGTACACAAAACTAATAAAGAATTGCCTGGTTCACCAGGAACTCTGATGAATTCTTTCTCCTAAAGGGTCTCCAAACCCACATATTTTGGGGGTTCTGTAATACTTCTGTTCCTTTACAGAGGACCTTCATCCAGTTCTCAGCAACAATGTGACAGTTATCGCCAGGCAAGAGCAAGCCTAGGAGTCAAGTGCAAAATGAAAATGAGGCACCCTCTTCAAAAACTAAGAATTTCAAGATGGTGGCAGCAGAGCCAACACAGGTCAGGACAGTCACCAAATTTTCAAGTAGCCCTTAAGCTACTGAGCTGACAACAGCTCACCCTGTGCTTGGGTGAGGTCTACATCTGGGCTGTGCTGCATGTTTGGTATTACTCGGCTGAAGCGCTCCGACGTCCCAGCCCCATCACTGCTATGCATGGACACTGGGGCTTTACTTGCCGCCCTTCTGCTTGGCCTTGACCCAGATTTATCTGGCTACCTTCCTGCACACTGCACCCTTGATCTCCCCAAGGGAAGTAGGCTCACTCCTTTCATCAGTTGCCCTCCTTTGTTTGTTTTTTTTTTTTAATTCCTAAATAAAGGCCCCTTCAAGAGGGTACACAGAGAGCTTGAACTGAGGCACCCCCTGGCTGGAAGCACCCAGAGGCCAGGAGTCCATGTTTCAGGCCACACCACCCAACACACTGGGCAGTGACCATTAACTGGAGGAAAAGGAAGGAGAGGTCTTAACATCACTGTCATCATCCTCAAAGTGGAACAAGGTGGTCCTCAGGGAAAAGGGTTCCACGTACCCTGCCCTACCCAAGGGAGGATGGAGCCGAGCAGGGAGAAGAAGCTGGAGAGGAAACTGGAGAAGGGAGGAAGAGGATGGAAAGCCAGACGAGGACCTGGAGGAGGCTAATGGGGCAGAGACCCACATAAGAAGCCGTCCTTGCTTCTCAGCCTTGGACTTGTACCAGAGCTTGGGGGACATGGAAGTAGCCACTTGAAACAGAAGTGAGTGAGAGGCTACAAGATCATTTATCTTGATCTTGATTTTGCTTTTTTCCTTTTTGACATGCCTGGCTCCTTCTGCCCCTTTCCTGTGGGTCCCCACCAGAAGGTCCCTTAGACTTCTGGTAGAGGCTTTCAGGTTTCACTGGCCCTGCTTTGGGCCAACCCTGCTTGGCTGGGCATTTACCCAGGACTGTATGGGTTATTTTGGGTGCTTTATTTGGAAACTATTTTATCTATGCTTTCCCTTTCCTTCTCTCTATTGCACAATAATTGTATTAAAGTTCCTTTCCATTAAAGGTCTTATACACTGAGTATGTTTTGTCTTGATGCGGCATGTGGCAGAAACTATTGATATTTAGAGTGGTTCTAGGATACATCTCTCTTTTCTGCCTGGTAGCAAAACCACCAATGAGAAATGATTCTCTGGAAGTCACAGAGGTCCTGTAGGCAGCCAGTGCAGAATCAGCACCAGGAGTTCTGGTCCAAAACCTGTGCTTGTTCTTACTACCTGGGCTACTTTGTGGTCCCGCACATGCAGGGGACCACGCTGCTGGCAATTTCCCTGTGGGCCCCATTCTGCCTGTGGGGTCCTGGGAATGGGTCTCATTTCCTGTTCTGTTAAAAAACACATTTTGGACATATAATTAATTTAAAGAAACATCATGTTTTCATGGACATCTGTGAGAAAATTTAAAAAAGAGTAAGTTGAAATAAAATTATGCAAGCATTTTAAAAAACACACGCAATTCATCTCAATAGGTTTGAAATCTAACTGACTTTATTAAAGGATTTGTGACAGGGGCAACATCCCATCTAGCAAATAGAAAGATGCTGTCAGAAAAAGTGGGTGGGACAAGGCTAATAGCAAGAGGAAAGAAAGATTATTTCCGGCCAAGACACCCTGCCTCAGAGGAAGGCTGGGGGATCTTATCATGCAGATGACCTCACCAGAGCCACCCAGGAAACTCCATATTGGTTAGTTTAAATTTCCACTTTGGGGGAGAGGCTGCAATGCAGTCAGGCTGGGTTCAAAGCCCGCTGGAGCTAAGCAGGAAGGACTCCGTATTAGGCCTGTTCCTTCTTTTCACAGCACCATCGGAGAGGGAAAGCCCTAGTGTGGAGTCCAGAGGCCAAGGGGTGGGGGCTCCTGGGGCTGCCATGAGGTGTGGCATGTCAAGTGGGCCTGGGGGCATGAGGGGGAGGGGACAGCATGGTGGACAGTGCTGATGACGGCAGATTCTGGACGTCCTGCCTGGCTGCCAAGGCGCCTCTTCACCAAATCAGTGGAGCTTCTTCCTGCTGCTCAGGCTCTGGGCATCAACTCTTCATGGGGAGAACAATGATACCTGCTGATAGACTTGTGTAAAGGTGAACGTCATACATTCTCAAGGAAAATGGAGCTGCTTTATAGCGTGAAAGCTGATCGAGTGTAGGCTGATGACTCAGGGCTGTGGGATAGGTGCAGGCCTCAGGGAGTGACTAGATGCCAAAGGAGGAGGGTCAGGGAGGATGGCCAGGGAGGAGGAGGGCCCAGAGAGGAAGGATGACAGAGGAAGGCCCCGGTAGGAGGGCCGCAAGCAGCTTTCACAACATCCTGTTTACCAGGCACAGGCTGGGAACTGGTCCCTTTGGCAGGGGGGGCTTAAGCAATCTTGCTCAAGATAGGGCTGTGACCAGATTTGTGGCCCAGACTGACGGTCCATGCTGGAGGACAGAGGAGACAGATGAAGGCTGTTGGGATTGGGAAGTTTGCAGGAGCTCAAGAGAGATGACAGAGAGGAGCACGAGCTCTTTAGTGGAGAAAGGTGAAATCAGGACATGGGACTCAGGCTCGGTCGCTTTTTGTAGGACCCTAGCAAAATCACTTCCTCTCTCTGGGTCTCAGTTTCCTCACTTACACATTGGGACAACTGGCCTAAATCTTTCCCTTGAAATAGGATTTATGTTAGGATCATTTGGGAAACATTTATGAAGAGACACTCTGGAGACATGTTCTGAATCCAGAGTAATTGGAGAATTTTGAAAAGCTTCCCCCACTTAGTCCATTGTCATCACCTGACTCCATCAGAAGCTCCCAGAGTGGACACCCACTGAGATCCTCTCTGTTTTGACACTAAATGACAATCTGATCTCAAGGGTGAACAGTGAACAGACCGCTGCCTACCAGCCCCCTTATCCACCCTAGGTGAAAGTGGCCGTTTGGATCCGCTCTGTTCCTCTGATGTCCTGCTGGGGGAGTTGCACTTTCCTTCCTGACAAGGATCAAGGACAAGAACTTAATAATAAGGTGTATCCCAGGGCCACCTATGCATTTTGATTCCACCCACCAGTAGCTATGAGCCTTATATATATTTAAAGATTTATTTATTTATGCATACAAGAACAATTTATTTATTTATGCATACAAGGCCGGAGGTGTGTTGCGGGGGTTGAGAGGATTCACAAGAGACAGAGTGGGGAGCAGAACAGGAGGATCTACTGAAATACATTGCTGAGGGGAGCAGTGGATGAGGCAGTAGAGGTCTGCTGAGCCATGTAGGAAGCTCCCTGGCTGGGGATCGAACTCATGCTGCAGTGGTTGCTGATAGCTTCATAGTGCTGAGATTTAACCTGCTGCACCACCAGGGAGGCCCTGGGCCATATTTAAAATACTTTGATCTGAAACATAAAGCACCCGGGAAGTCAGGAGCTCAAAGAAGCGGGTAAGACGTAGGCCTGAAATCGGAATGTTTTGTGGATTTAGTTTGGGGGTTGTTAGGTGGTTTGGCCCCAAAACAAAAATATCCACCTGGCAAAGTTCCTGTGAGTGTTCAAGGAGCTGGTGTGGGTCAGGCGTGCACCCTACACAGCCTGGACCCAGGGCAACCTCTCTGGCCTAGCCCTCATCCCGACAAAGCTGGAAGAGCCCTGTAAGAATTGGGTGTTCGGTCTGGGCCTGGGTTGCAGAAGGGAAGTCATGATGGCCTCTCAGTCACCTGAGCAGGGAGCAACTTAAAGAAAAACAACTTCCCAACACCCTGGTGCCCACCCCCTCACCACCCTTACCAGAACACCAGATAGTCCGGTTCGATAAAGGGGTCCAAAAGAAAAAACAACTCCTTCCGGAAAACCCTTCCACATAACTGAAGATCCTTCACAGACCCCCTGGGCTAAACACCATCCTATACAAGTTCTCCTCACTTAACCGAGGGTACAACTTTGCAGACCTCACCCTAGGGGACTTTATGCATACAAGGTCGCCCAGGAGTCACAATAAAGACTTGTTTTGAGTCATAATGCCTGCCTCCTCTCTTTTCTACCTGCATCTATCTTTCATTGGGGTAGGCCATCTCAGGTTACAGATGGGGAGCTGGAAGTACAGAAGACAAAGGGCCAGTGACAGAGCCCTGGAGTCAGCAGTCTAGATCTTCAGGGGAGATGCTTCCTTGGAGATTTTCTGGCTTTGTGCTCACATCCAGAGCTGGGCTGTGGCAGGGAGGAGGCAGGCATGATAGTACCCTTGGGGGGAAGGAAAGCCCTTACTTAGATTCCTGCAGCCACCACTAGAAACCAGCACCCACTCTGCAGGAAATGGTGGCTAACCAGGCCCAGAGTTCCAGACCACAGCTCACAGGTACAGGACCAGGGAGAGGCAGCAACTTTGAAACATGGGAAGGTTCACAGACCTTCCCGAACAAGTTTTTGGAAGCTCGAGCTTCAAAGAATGATGTGAGGTCCCACAGCAGTCAGTAAGGAAAAGCAGAAACTCAGAGTGCTGTAAAGAAGTTATGAATTTATTAGGGAAGGAGGTTGGCACGCAGCTCCCGCAGGGGAGGGGGGATATACTTGTGAGGTAGTTTCTTAGGCTCCTTTACATAGTCTTCCTAGCCGGGCTTCTGGCTTCCTGCTGCGTCAGGCACTGCTGAAGTCTGTTGCTTCATTCCCAGCTGCTTTTTTCCCCCTCATTGTCTTTCTCCTTGATCAGCAGATATTTTCCTCTGCTATCGAATTTGGTCTGTAGTCTCCAGCCAGAAACCTACCTCGAGCTTATCTTACTGTCTATCTTAATTTGACTCCAAAATATGCCCACCAACGCCAATAAGGCCCCCTGTGATTTAAGCAATATGCTTATCAGTGACAGGGAGAGACCCTGAGGGACACTTTTCTCCTGTCCCAGGAGAAGCACGCAGGAAGTCAGGAGCTCAAAGTAGTGAGCAGCCTCTGCCCACAGCCTTGGGGGCCAGGCTGGCCTGGACAAGCATGTTTTTTCTGTCAGTGCCCCTCAGGCCTAGCTCTGGGGTTCAAGTCAGAGTTGGCCCACCCCCCAGAGTGCCTCATACCAGGTCTGGCCTAAGAGTGAGCTCAACCAACCATAGAGACTGCACTGACTTCACACCCCTCACCCTTCAGACCTGGAACTGGGGTGTTGAGCCAAAACACCCTGGTTTCCTGGGCCTCACCTTAACCCTCAGGGAAAGGGTTGAGGGAAAAAAGCAGGGAAAGCCAGGGCTCGGGTCTCAACACCGCATTTTAATCCAGATTGCCCACTTATTGCCTCTGGTCAATTCTGATCATCTTCCTGAATCTCCAAGTCCTGTCTTTACAAGTGGGCTCACGAAGACTCTATGAGGATTGCGGTGAGTGCTGAATGAGGAAACGTATGTGAAGGCTTCCGGTCTAGAGTTCAGCTCCTCACTTCTGATTTCTAAGGATGTTCTGTTTGTTCCCTCCCTGCTTGCTTTGTCAGAGGCATCTCTATAGCTGCTCTTAAGAGCTGGTTCTATGGCTGGGTCCTGTTCTCAACTATGGCTGGCTCCCCTGGCTTTGTCAGAGGCAGAGGAGTTTCATATTTCACAGGGGAGTGTCAGAAGTCAGGGCTGTTGCCTGCTAACATTTACAGTCTGCGTTTTCCACTGGAAATTGGTTGCGCAATTTTCAGGGTCCAGTGTAAAATGAAAATGAGAAGACCCATCTTCAAAAACTAAGACTTTCAAGATGGTGACAGCAGAGATTTCACAGGTCATATGCCAGTAAGTCTGCCCTGCCCCTATCAGTCCTCTTGTTTCTGCTTCCTCTTAGAAGGGCATCTATCAGTTTACTCCTGGAATCTCCCCCTCTGGTCCTCCACTACCCTGGTTTAGAAGCTGACTTTCCAAAATCCCCCCATGTAGTTTTATGGTTCCAAAGTCTTTGACATAAAGACTTTTCCCAAATAAGCCAGAGGATGCATTTCACTTCCCACAAGCTTTGATCCAAGTGACACACAAACCTCTAGCAATGTTACTTCTGCCAATCTAGGATGCATCCTGCCCCCACTGTTTGTAACTGGAGATAATCTTGACCAAAGATCTCTCCAACCGGGCCATAAGTCTGGTTGCCTCATGCTCCAGGTCCACAGTGGTGGGAAGATGCCACCTTGGGAGCATGGCCTATTGTTCGGGATAGGAGCTCTGCCTCCTCAGTGGTGGGAAGATGGCATCTTAAAAGCGTTTGTGTTTAGGACTTTAAAACAATGGGCACTGCTTCGGTTGAGGTAAATGGCCATTTGTGGCCTCAGTAACTCTTTGTTTTCCCTGGTTTGTTAAATAAATCCTGTTATTGTTGTTCTCTGAAGTTGAGTAGTAGTTCTCTGAACCTCTGGCAATTGTATGCATGGGTGAAGAACTCAATGACTGGAAACTCTTTGGGCAGTGTCCTTGGTCTATTTTAGTGCCCCTAGTTGTCCTGTATCAATTTTACTGCAAACGAGCCTCTGTTTCTACTATGTCACCAAACTGCAATAGCTAAATTACCTGGGGAGACATCCTGTTTGCTAAATCTGAAGAATCTTGGGATGTTGTCTTGCTTGACTGCTCAATGCTCTTGATCCTGTGGCCCCTTCTTTCTGGAAATATTTCTTTTTGTCATGGCTTCCATGACAGAAGACCCTACTGGGTTTCCTCCAAGACGGTTACTGCTGAGATCTGACTCCTTGTCCTCTGTCCATCTCTTATTTGACGGTCTCCAGCCCTCAGTGAGTAACAGCTAACATTGCAACATGTCAGGCTCCACTTGAAGCACCCCATGAGTGCTAACCTCTGATTGCTCCGCAATCCTGGAAGTAAGGAATGATATTCCATAGTACAGATGAGGAAAATGAGGGCACAGAGAAGTTGTCCACCACCATGCAGCTAGTAACTGGGGAAGTAGGATTGAAATGCACTGTCTGGTCACATTCTGAACCATTGAATCAGATGCTAGAGTAATTTCACTTTGTCAGATTGTTAATGGGGAAAAAAATCAACACCATCATGGGTCCCTGTCTGGAGAGTTTGCATGTCCCCTGGCACATGGATTTTCTCCTGATACTCTGTCTTCTCCCACGCCCCAAAGATGTACATATTAGGTTCAATGAACATTAGGTTTCATTGCTGTGCCTCAGTTGTCAGGTGAGAGTGGATTAGGAGAAATGGTGTGGGAATAGCTGAGCTGTTGAGCAGCACAGGGCTGAGTCTCTGCCAAGAGGAAGTGCAAAATTCATTAGGTTGTCACTTCACATCATCAGTGGGTTCTGGGAAATCAAGACTTTAAGCAAAAGAATTCAAAACAAAAGTGATTACCATTGGCTAACAAAAACAAGAGTTCTAGGGCACTCTCTGGCCACAAACACTTCACCAAACCTCTAAATAAAGACCCCAACATTTCTAGCATTAAGAAATCATCTTGGTGTTCATCCACTCATTCATTTTCTAGCCTGCTTAGTCACGAGTGTTGCAGAGTCTGTCTTGGCATCTCGAGTGTAATCATAGATAGATATATAGGTATATAGATAGATAGATAGATAATGTCATAGAACGCCAGTCTCAGTTACCCTCAGCCAATAAAAGGAAACAAAGTTTGAAGAGAAGGAAAGTAATTTAATTTGTCGACAAACTGAGGAGGGCAGCAGACTTGTGTGTGAAAGACCACAGTCCTGCTCTCTGGCAGAGGGCTGGGGTATTTATATATTTACTACTACTGTAGTAAGAACAGGGGAGATGGGTAAGGGTTGGCACCAGCTTTGTTTTGTTAATTCCCTGGTGTTTATCATCCATATTATCTTCTTAAAAAAATATTCTTTCTTTTCCTCAGAATGCAGGAAGACAAACTTGTTAAACAACCAACCTTGTTAAACGCAAGAGATATGAGTGCTTATCTGGTGGGGAAGGAAGAGAGACCTGTCTGTTTTATTACTGCATGAGATAGATAGGTAGATTGATAGACAGAGATATGCATATGTATGTACACATGCACACAGACATGGGTGCACACACACACACATGGGTATACACACACACCTCTGCATGGGATTCCACGTTCTTCTGCCAGACCACCTTGGCCTTTGCATATGTTCCTTTCTCCAAGGGAAATCAACTCTGCCTGTTTCATCATGTGGTGAGCCTCCACAGTTAGTCCTCTGTTCCCCACCTCCTCCCAATCCGCCTTTTTCTGTGACCCCAGGCATGTGCTCTTCCCTCTGTGCCTACACCTACTGCCTCAGAACAACACCATGTGCTTCACGCTGGTGATGGATGTGCCAGCTGGCCCACGGTATCAAGGGACCTGACACCTACGCTTTCCTGCTCGTGCTTTACCAAACAGAGCCTAAAGCCTGTGTCTTCACACTCTGGCCCATACCTGATCTTATCTGCATACACTCACACACACTCCCCAGGCCAGAATCTCCTTTGACTGCTCTGGTCCCCAGGCCTCTCGGGCCATTTTCCTGAGCTGTACATTCTTGCAGCTGTCTGAAAAGTCTGCCTTTTCCATCACCTCCCAACACTGAGACGAGTGAGTTTTGCATTCTCCCATAGAATGCAGGTCATTTCTTGGGGCCCGACTGTTACACTGGACCACTAAGTCACATCCCGCATGGGTAGGGCTGTTTGCAGCTGCCGCTTACACTCAAAGTCCTTCTGTGTTCACAGTTACCATGATACCCACGTTAATCTGAACCTCACAAACAAAATATAGAATCAGTACTACAAATCTACCAATGAGGAAATCGGGTTTATAAAAATAATACCACACACACACACACACACACACAGGTCTCCACCCAAATGCCCTGAACAAAGGGTTGGGCCCAGGGATCCAAAACACTGCTAGGCCCCCACTGGCGTTGGCGGAGGTCTGCAGGTGAGTGTGGCCTGGGCCACGGCCACAGGTGAGCTTGCTCTGAAGGGCTCTGCATGACGCACTTCTTTCTGCACATCTGTATTACCCCCAGGCAGAGCTCTGCCAACATTTCAATAAATGAGAAAACAGGTAAATACAGTCTGATTTTTCTTATTCAAGTACATCAGTTGAATTTAAGACAGTTATTAAATAAATGTGCTTTTCTTCCTTTCTACCATACATAATTCTTTCTAACAGTATTATCAGGTTTAAGGTACTTGGGAGATATGGTTTAATGGAGAATTTATCGGGATTTGTAATTAGCACAGCAATTGCAAGCACTTTAAAGTAGTTGGAAGCAGATTAAACTCACTAAAGAGAATCAAGTACTCAAGAACACAATAGCTGCGCCATTTACACACCAGCCATTAGCATGCCAATTAGAAATGCACAAACTCAAACAGTTGTTGTATATCTTACACTTGATACATCCATCCCAGTAAAAACATTCATTAACTAAATTAACAAATGTGTAAAGGATGCCTACTATGTGCAGGACACGCTCCTATGAGCTGGGAACAAGGCACACAAGGCACTTGTTCTGAAGAGCTAACCCCCTCGGGTAAAGACATAATTTTCAAGCTAATTATATAAACACATGATTTCAAATGGGATTAAGTCAGTGAAGGAACATAACAAAAGGATATGCCTGGAGAGGGAATTAGAGAGTTGGCATTTGAGCTGAGATCTGAATGACAATACATCAAGAATGAAAGGGGGATTTCTAGGATGAATACTGAGGCCCTACATGAAATCTTAATTTATACCAACCTCTGAATAAGATCCAAGACTAACTTTTAAGTGAAAGCTTGTCTGGGAGGTGCAGGAAAGATGAGTCAGGGACTGCAGAGCCAAACTAAGTCTTAATAAAGGTTCTGTTATCAGGGTGGCTTGAGGGTGGCTGGGGCCGACTGTCCCAGGGATGCTTTGGGAAATGGGGTAGAGCAGATGCCTGACTCTTCCATCCGGGAGTGGGGAGTAAGGGGCCCTGGGTGTCTGTACTCAGCCCGTCAGTAACTGGCCAGGGGCTGCACTGGGAGTGGCTCTTCTGCCGTGCTCACCAGCGGACTGATCATCCCCCGGGACTGAAGTCCTCGCTGAAGAATAGGCATTGGGTACCAGCAGCATCTGCTATGGCAAAGACCAACTTGAAATGTTCCAGAAAGACAGTCAGTTAGGCCGATATATGGGGGAACAAAGGGATGAAATGAAGTCTGAGAGGAGGGCAGGGCCCAGTTCATGTGACATCTCCTAGGCTGTGGAGAGTTTGAATTTTATTCTAAGTGCATGGGAAGACAACTGAGAAGTGTAGTCATGGGTAAGAACTGACTTAAAAAAAAAAAATGAGTTCCTCTTTTAGGAGGACCAGTTAGGAGCCAACAGCAGAAGTCCAGGTAAGATATGACGGGGGCATCCATCAGCAGGGCCAGTACCAGGTGGGTGGGCAGGTTTCACAGGTAGCAGAACCCAGTGGTGGCTGAGTAGGCTGCAGGGAGAGTGAAGTCCTGGGTACTGGCCTCAGTACTCAGCACTCACTACTCAGTACTGATTTAGGACAATTACAGGAGGAGAAGGCTCATGTCACACAAGAATTGCGTCACAAGGTCAGGCCTCAGTTTTCTGGGTTGGGAGATAGGAAGTGAAAGTAACCAACTTCTAAGGATTCATAGCCTTTGGCCTACAAGAAAGCGATCAAAATCACCTCTTCATTTTAGGTTTCAGCTCTTTTTAATAAACTCATGGAACCACCTCTCAAAACAAAAGCTAATGGCTGCTTCTACCCATTTCCCCTCTCTACCATTTTCTCCACTCCTCCAGCTCAGGATAACCAATTCCCATTTTGTTGCTTTCCCTTCCCTATAGTTTTAATCTATAAATGTTTCTAACGTGCCTATATTTTTACTTTCATTATTTTTACTACCCTAAAAGGGTATCATACTCTTTATAATAGTAGATATTTACATTTTTGCTCCACAGAAATTTGTTGATAGGCATCCATGTTGCTCCCTGCCCCTGCAATTCATTTGTTTAAACAGCTACATACACATTGCTTAAAGAGACTTTTATTAATTCATCTTCTCTCTCGATGGACATTTGAGTTTTTCCCTAGGTTTTTGCCATTGTAAAAAGTACAGCTATGAACAAGTTTGTATAAGCAAGACTTTCATTAGGTATACATATAAAAAGTGGAATTGTGGCTTGGGATAATCATTTTTATGCAAAAGTTCCAATCACTTTGCAAAGTAGCTGCATGAACATACCAGCAATGGATAGTTCATGCAGACCTGCATTTCTCCAACACTTAATATTACCCAAGTCTTCAATTTTTGCTAATCAAATTATTTTGTTCGTTTTTAATTTTTTCTTTTATTTTTGTGTAGAAGAACTGGTGTGTAGGCCAGAGGTGTGTGTGAGGGGGAGGGGGGGTGAGAAGGTTCACCAGAGACAGAGTGGGGAACAGAACAGGCAGATCTGCTGAAATATACTGCTGAGGGGAGACAGGAGATGTCTGCTGTGCTATGTGGATTTCCAGATCCCGAGCCAGGGATGGAACTCAGGCCTTAGCAGTTATAGCACTGCGACTTAACCCCTAGCAAAATTATTTTGAATCAAGATTTCTTCCTGTTCTGGATTTGCATCTCCCTGATCAGCAATGAGATGAAATGTTTGTCTATCATTTGAGTTTCCACTTCTGTGAAATGTCTGTTCTTGTGTCTTTAGTGGTTATTTTTTGGCCACTTTTCATCTGGGTATTTGTGTTTTTCTTATCAATATCATCAGTCAACTTCCTGCCTGCAGAACACTGGAACTCAAGACATTTAACATCCTGAAAAGTCTATTTTATCTAAACGGGCAGGCAGCCTTTTGGCAATATAGGTCTCTCAAAAACTTTTTTTGAAGTGTCATTTAATTTTTCTAGCCCCCTATAATTCCCTTGCTGTTTGTCACTCAGCCCCAAAGCCCATGCCACACATTTTAGTCTCTGGTTAATGGAGTCCCCCTTGTAGGTGCTAGATTCTGTATTGGTCAGCTTTTGCTCTAAAATATTAATGACTTATAACAAAAACTTTTTCTTTTTTTTTTTGCTCTCAGATCTGCAGGCCAACTACATCTCTGCTCCATGCTACCGATCAGATCCTTGGCCCTATCTCCCCAGTACTGGACCCAGACTAAAAGAACAGCTAACTCTAGCTTAGGACATGTTATTGTCCTGGCAAAGGATCCAGGAGAAAGAGGACTGACAGAACCTTGCAATGCTTGTAAAGCTTTGTAGGATGTGGCACTAGTCAGACATCATACATTCTCTTGGCTCAAGGAAGTTACATAGCCAAGATCAAGGTCAGTGGCCAGGGAAATATGACCTGAACCATTTTAAACAAAATATAGTCTCTGACAGATTAAAAGTTACTTTTGGTATATCCTTATACTAATCCTTTGTTAGAATGTGTATTGCAATTTATTTTCCAATTTGTAACTTATTTTCAAAGTCTTTCTCAGAAAGAAATCGCATCATTTTAATACTGAAAAATGTATAGACTTTATAATCAACATTTGTGTATCTTGTTGTTTAAGAAGTTGTTCCTTTTCCCCCAAAATTTAAAAGGTATTTCTATTAAAGAATTTAAAGATTCGTTCTTTTTTTCTTTTTACATTTATCCATCTAGAGTTGATTTTTAAATATGGTATAATGTAAGGATCCAATTTAACCTTTTTTTCCAGATGGATTGCCATTTTTCCAGGCCTAATTTTGAATTGTCTCTCCCTTCCCCACTAAGGTGACATACAAACTCTATCACATGCCAGAGCATCATATTATATGGTTCTGCTATGGGCTTTCTCATTTCTTTCTTTTTTTTTTTAAAGATTTATTTATTTATGCATCTAAGCTGGAGTGTAGGCCAGAAGTGTGAAAGGGGGGTGGTGGTGAGAGGATTCACCAGAGACAGAGTTTGAAGCAGAACAGGCAGATCGACTGAAATACACTGCTGAGGGGAGCAGCAGGCGAGGCAGGAGAGGTCTGCTGCGCCGTGTGGGAATCTCCCTGGCTGGGGATCGGAATCGTGCTGCAATGGCTGCTGATAGCTTCGTAGTGCTGAGACTTAACCCCTTGTACCACCAGGGAGGAGAAGGCTTTCTCATTTCATTCCACTGGACAGTTTGTCTGTTACAGCATTAATTTATAACCCAACCATGGCATCTGATAGTGTTAAGGGCCCCTCTCAGCTTGGTTTATTTGTTAGTTGGCTGCTTTTTTATTTGCTTTTCAACCATAAGTGTTCTGGCTTTTTTCACCCAGTTATTCTTTTATATGAATTTTTGAGCCATCTCATTAAGTTTCAGAAAAACTCTGTTGGGCACCAGCCATGCTCTTTATATGGGCTCCTTAAATATTCACAATGACCCAATGGAGACTGGTGTTTTATTCCCCACACTGAAGATGAGGAGACCTAGGCACACTGAGGTGCATTTCATTTCTGTGACATGCACACAGATATTGGCTCACCACTACAAAGCACAGACCCAGCACACTTAAATCCAGACCAGTCTGACTCCAGAACCCCTGTGCTCCCCACATCACACAATTTGGGTTAGATATGTTCAGCTAAGAAATTCTGAATCAATCCAAATAGGAAAAGAAGAAATTAAACTGTCTCTATTTGCAGATGATATGATAATATATATACAAAACCCTAAAAATTCCATAGAAAAACTACTCAAAATAATAGACCAGTTCAGTACAGTAGCAGGATACAAAATCAATGCACAAAAATCAATAGCCTTCCTATATGCAAACACCCAATCTGAAGAAGAAATTAAGAAAT